>VXBT01003828.1:299010-370031 GCA_013400235.1 Oriolus oriolus
TTGCTTTAATCTGGACATAATATGAGAAAAGGAACAAAAGTGCTGTCCAGGATAGGAGCAGTGTGTAACAAACACTTTGTGGTAGTCATGTTCAGAGAACAAGACATTTTCAGAACTTCCAGAAGTTGCCAGCAAGTGGAGTTGCTAAACTGAATATCCCTTGCATCACAAATCTTTATCATATAGCGGGCAATTGCTCTGAAAAGTCAATATGAGCAGTAAAAGTCAAACAACAAATTTTTAAGTTCAGTAACATTAACTTTGATTCCTGTGTCAATTCACAGTGAGTGACAGGATTACACGATACATCCCAGAACCACTGTCATGTTTGCTCCATGATTAACTTCAATACATTCTGTCAGCTCTTCTGATGGGAGTCAATAGCAGCCGACCTCGGCCCCATGAGCTTTCTGCTCCCTGAGTCTCAGCAGCTCTGCCTTGAAGTGAGGAACAAGGCGTGTCAGAATTAGTGATCTAGACTGAAATAATCTCCTAATCACAATATTCAACTGAAGCAGAGAAAATTTAATTTCACAGGTCTTGGTTATCAAGTAAAATTAAGTTAGCAGTGCCTGCAATAAAACACTGTTACCGTTCCTGACTGACAGGGCAGATCCACTCCATTACCCACTTGAGTAACCACACTGATATCTGTGGGGTGACCAAGGTGACCTGCTGACCACAAATAATTTAGGTTATAATATAGGGAGCTGCCTGACACTTAATGGTCCAGGACTTAGCTCTCACTTTCTCATGGCCTTATCAGACAAGATTTTCAGAGTGAAACTTTCCATACCAGTTGTCTGCCTAAGGCTGAACTTGATGAATTTTGAGGTAAAAGGTCCAGAATGAGAGGAAGGGACAAAAAAGGTACTTTGCCTGTGTTAAGAGTTTTATTTCTGCTCAAATGAGATGCTCCAGACCCTCCATACTTTTAAGCAAGGGTTTGAAATTTTGCAGGGCTTAGCCTTGATGTCAAGAATACACATTATGTCATTCATGTGAAAATTTTCCCAAATTTGGTCACTCAGAAGCCCTCTGCCAAGTTCCAGTTTGCACATGTTCGTAGGAACCTGCTAGGAATCTGGCAGTTCCTTTTTCTCAACATTAAATATTTTCTGAGCCTACTCATCCCCCATTCTGAGGGCCAGGTATTCATGGCAGGCTCCACATGGAAGTGCCAGCACTGAGCACCTCGTCCTCCTGCTCTTCTGAGCCACTGTGGGCCAACAAAGCACATGATCTGAAAACACAATTCTCTGCTTCTCTGGGTTTTTTTTGTGCTGGACTCAACACAGAACTGGCAGTCTGAGGCCAACTGAGAAATGAGAAACCTAGAGGTGGTAAGACATGCTTTTCATGCCCCAAAGAACTACAAAACAATAGTAGAACTGCTCTGTAGTTTACTTAAGGCCCATGTACTACAAATGGATCTAAATTCAGCGAAGTTCTTCCTTGTTCTTAAGTTAGCAACTGCATTACCAGCCAATACAACAAGTAACACAACAAACCTAAGTGATCATTTCATTATGCAAGAGGAGTTTAAAAGTTTTTAATGATATAGAAATGGTGACAGTGCTCTTTCCTGACTACATTTTAATACTTGGAAATGTAAAATACACTGCAGAACCTTAAGTATCAAACCGCGAGACAGTAAAATATTAAGATTCACACAATGAATTACAGGATGTTTTTCTTATGTGCTTTGAGGGTTTTGAGTCTTCAGGGTGTGATTTTATGACATCCGCAACCTCCTCTTCAGGAGGCTCAAAAAAATATTCTCTTTTAAACAAAATCAAATGCCAGCCAAGAATCCTGTATCATCATTTGATCCTAGAAGCTGAAAGTTCACAGAAAAACATCAACTATCATGAGATTTGTGATAAAGGTGCAAGATCTGATAATCCTGACAATAATTGATTCAGATTTGAAGAAAGAACCTGAATTCAATTACACTTAATCCTGAGAGAAATTATTCAGGTACGAGTCTGTTGAATGCATTTATCCCAGTGATAATAATTTATAACTTTACCCTGCCATACAGATAATTGGATTTGATTCCCAGGGTACCAGGTTTCTGCTCACACCATCAGAAATGCCTTGGTCCAAAAGGGTATGAAAATATTGACAACAAACTAGAAGAGCATAATGAATGCTATAGGACAGTGGGACACACAAAATCTCGTTTACAGGCATGGCAATAGGACACCGACGTTACTCAAGAGTTATGCCACCAACAATCACTTAGGGCACTGCTTCCAATATATGCCTCCAAAGTGTTATTACCACACCAAAAAGTCCTTGTTTCAGCCTGTTGTATGTATTGTTAAATAAGGTCACTTAAAAAACCCATCAAAATTATTGTTATGATTAATTGACTGTGTTTTTCATATTCCTTCAACTGTATGAGTCAGTGTTTAGCAGAAGGGATCCTGTTTAATGCTTTCACATGAAATAAGCAATGATTCAAGACTACTGTAGTATAAAAAAGCTGCTCTGAACTTACATTACCCATGGGGATATCTACATTTAAATGACTCTCTAATTCAATACTACCTATTGTCCTGAAGAAATTCTAGGACAACTGACTACAAAAGGAAACTTTTCTTTGACATGATCACTTTTTAAAAGTAGAAGCAGTTAAAAGTTTTTCAGGTGGTGGGAATCTGAGCAGTCACATGTGGAGAAGAAGAGGTGGGCCGAGCACAGGTGAAGCAGTGACAAGTTCACAGTCTGTGAACTCATCCACACCTGGGAATTACCACACCAGAAACACAATTCAGCTGTGCTAGGAAGACTGTCGGAAGAAACATATTCATTGCAGGAAGATATTTAAAAAATTTCCAGAAAAAGAAAAAGTGTCAGTAAGACCGATTCTTCCTACTTAATTCACCCTTTCACCAGTTCTGTCTCAACAGATTAATCCAACATGAAATAATGAGAATTTGTGAAGCTTAGATGAAAAATGCTTCTAGGCCATAGTTTCCCGCATCAGGGCCAAAAACACATGAAGGGAACTTTATTTCATTTCCAAGGACATAACAGAAAGAGTTGTTCATAGTTGAAGAAATGGTTTTAAGAACTACAAAGGATGAAATTAATAATGATGGCTATTATTAAGGAACTGATAATGCCTTCTAGAATGATGCAAAATATGTCAAGCGTTAAACAGGTTAGCATGGCAACCAAACTGCTTTCTCTTCTCTCCAAGACACTCCCAGGAAATGGGTTTGGATGGTCATAGCAAGTCCAGCATCAGGCCCAGCATGGCAGGTAGGAGGGCAAGGGAGGCCTGTGTGAGCAACATGACTGGAATGACTCCTGGTAAACAGCAGCAATGGACCTCAAATCTCCCACTATTTTACTGCTGCAGCAGCAAAAGAATTCTTTGCCTTGACATCCGCTGTGATTTAAATTGATCTGTTATTATTTAAATTTACCTGGTTTATGTTCATATTGAAGAATGACAATTACATTGGTTAACTCTCCATTTTACAATACACAGGAAGGGCCAAGCAATGACTCATTTCCACCTAAACCAATCTATTTATAGCATAAAAAGGCAAATACAGATCCAAACACATGCTAAGGCTCTCCTGTTGTAACGCTTTGCGCTCTGCACCAACTCCCCCCGGCAATCTTTTGTAATTTCACTGTGTCTGTGGGGATCCCCACAGCTGGCAGACAAACACTAAAACCGCAGCAACTTCCTCACTTAATAGTTTTTACAAAAAAACCCGAGGTATTGAGCTGTGTGACTTCCACCAGCACAGAAACATGTCACTGAAGGGGCTGGGTAGCGGCACACGATGGAATTCACTGAACCTGCAGAAAATCAGTGTTTGGCCCCTACAGGAGTGAATTAACATGGGCGTAAGTAAGCGAAAACTTCCCCTTGCAGAGCTCCTGGGCATCCTGGAGCCTTTGGGGAGCTCTCGGAGAATGAACAACTTTATCAACCCAACCCAATGGCTGTCTTTCATTATGATGGACGTGGATTCCTGTGTCCACCCTGACTTTACTGTTGTCCCAGCAATGCTACATCTCCCTTGACTGTCCCTCTGAAGAGAGAGTCAGAGAGTCATAGAATAGTTTGGTTTGGAAGGGACTTTTACAGGGGAGAGGCACCCAGAGTCTGTCCACTCTGAATCTCCTTAAAAGTGACACGACTTAATTACTGAACTTTCCAAAAAGACATCACAGAACCAATCTGTCCCATGGGAAAACTCTAATGAGGCAAAGATTTACCATTTACTCTCAATATCTAGTAACAGCATTGATGCTATCACAAGAGACTGGTTTTTAAAATAATTTTATAAAAATGTTACTTTTTTATACATCTGCATTTTTATTCACCAAAGCAGAGCTCATTAAAACCAGGTGTGCAGTGCAGGCAAACTCCCTTCTTGTTGAAGAAGAACAGGAGTATAATGCACTGCAATCCCAATCCCTTCATACAGGGAGGCTTTATTTCCCAAAGCCAAATTAGCCTACACAATACCAGTAACTATCTTTTTTTACTAGTCATCACCTGCATAGGTGAATCAAGGTTAATCACAGCAGGAAACTGTTATGAAATAATTTTTACTGAGGAAATAACCAATTAAGTTTCCCTAGTGGCAAACCAGCATAGCTGCAAGTGTTTGAGCAACTCTGGGAACAGCAGCATAATCCACAAGCTGAAAGTTAACTATATTTTAGTATACGGCAGAAGCAGGATGTAAAAGAAAAACCTTAATGTAGCAACAGCTATAATGGACATGCTGTAACTCCATCTTCCATACACATGTAAACAAATGCGTGCATGCACCTTCCACTTCAGGGGCTCCCCAACACACTGAAGCCTGATACATGCAACTTGTTTGTAACGTGTAAATCAACAAGCACAGGCAAAGCTTTCAGCTTCTCCGAGTATCTTCCTGACCAAGTGTGCTTTTGCAAACAGATGCTGCAGAGCATGAAAACAACCGCCCTGACTAATTCCATCTCTCTCAGCAGAAACCCCTATCTTTAAAAGTCACTCACCACTGAATGGCCTTTGGACTGCAGAAAATGTGAAGTATGCTTTAATTACATCCCCAGTGGCCTCCCATTCGATGTCCTGTCCACTGTATCTCTGGCAAGACAGTCTTATCTCTGGATATTTTTCAATTACACTAAACAGCATTTATTCAGGTCCTCACTGATTCACTGTATGAGTGTGCGGCTGTTTTTTCTTTAACAGCTGTTTTGAAAAGTTAAGTCTGCCTCATTAAACAATGTAAGATTTCTAGTAACACATAATGATATTGAATACATTAATTAACAGTACATTTAAATGGAATCCTCAGAGGATCATGCTGCTGGCATGTTTATACTTAACGTGTTAATATCAACTCACATTCTTACAAGAGAATTCTTGCTTTCTAACAATGCATTCTGGTTGCAATTAAGTACCACTTGATTTCGTGTCCCTGTATTTTAGTGTCCTGTAACATTCATATGTTTAATTCACATTTTATTTCCTCTTTTCAACAGTTACTCGTATGCATGAAAGGAACCGGATCATTACAGCCCTGTGTGGTGAAAATGTGTTTTCTCTGTGATCTGAGTTTTCAGAGACAGCCTCTTGCAGCACTCTACAACACACAGCAAAATTCCCTCATGCACATCTTACCTCTTTGGTGTGGGTATGGAAGGAGACTGACATGTCCAAGAGAAGCTTCCTCTGTTCCACCCGCCGGACAAAGTCCTGAATCCGAACTTCCAGATGCCGGGCTGCTTTATAGATCTCTTCAGGGTCACATTCCCCAGTTTGAGCCAACTGCTCTGCAGCCTCCAAGAGCTTGTCTGCATTGGTGTACGTATTCTACCAGCAAACAAAGCAAGAAGCACAGTATGAGTAATACAACTGTGGCAAGTAAACCCCTGAAAGAGGCTGTTTATCCTTAAGGCATGAAAGCAAGTGATTACCAGAGTTTTAAAACAATAGCAATATTTCCTAGTGGCATTGCCATCTGTGAAAGGAGAACGTGTAAAGCCACGTAGGCTAATCCCCGAGTACACACAAAATAATTTCTTATTTGAAACACACCACCCCAACCCAATCCTGCCAGGCACAGCAACAGGACTTCCCACTTATTTATTTCCAAGTTCCCTGCAATTTCTCAAAGATAATGCAATGAAGCAAGTGGGATTCACCAGCTCAGAAGGCTACTGTGCCTTATGTGACACTCAGCCACCAGCTCGCTGCAATGGCCTCCCAACTGCTCTCACGTTACAGCATGTAATCATGTTAGCCAGAGATGTCTCAGCCCCAAGAAATACCTGCCTTTCACTGCCTTTTGCAAGATAGACCATGTCTTCAAGCTCCTTCTATGTTTTTTTCCTCTTGTCTACTGTTCTACGTTGCATTTCTAAATGGACTGAGTCCATGTGATTCGTCTGCAGCTGCCAGTACGTAGTGCTCATTTCCAGTTTGCCCAGGGCACGTACCTGCCCTGCACTACATAAGAATTTGAACACTGCACTGTCCTGAATAGATTTACCCCACAGCCAGGGCCTTTGTGATGTGAAGTGTATGACTCCTACTTTACAGAGAGGGAACTGAAGAACCCAGAAGCAAATTAATGTATCCAAGATTTGCCAGACTGTCAAGTAAGAGAGGGGAACTCCATCCAAATTACCTCAGGTTTCAAGCTGCCTGACCCTCCTTTCTCTCTCTTTTTCACACTTCTGGAAAACATCACTCAACTAGTACACCAGAAAGTCTCGTAAGCAACAGGAGAAATGGGAAGGGAGTGCAGTCATCTTCTCCAGAACCATGGAGCTATGCCTTAGTCAGCTATGTTTAGCAAACTAAACATAGCCAGCCGTTGCTGTCATATAAAAGCTTTCTTCACTCAAGATGAGGCCAATGGCTCTTTGGTATTCAACACTTAACAAAAGTAAGGAGAGACAAAGATATCAGCTTAAGGGTGTTCCCATTACTGGGCTAGATCTTCAGAACTGCTTGGCATTGGCTTAAGACTGCTCCCACTGGGAATTCTAACCTCTACTTCAATAGAAGCAAAATTGTAGCACCTTCCTTGTCAAAATCCTCTTCAGTTTAAAAATGCATTAACTTGATGCATATACACAAAATATCTTTGAACACCGTGGACACACACGTACTTCTGAGCATTACACGAACACTGTCAAAAATAATAGCCATGAATCAAGCCATGTTGTTCCTACTTAGATAATATCCTGCTGCAGTCAACAGTTGTTGTTTGAGAAAATATTCAATACAGAGATGGAACACTGACCTCCAAGTGTTTAATGGGGGAAAATATTTCCAGTTATAAAAAGCAAAAAGAAAACATCTCATTCACTGTTCATTTTCCCAGTTTCTAAGGGCTGACTATAAATATCCTGTATTTGCATTTCTCCTTTTGGATTGTGAAGAACATACTCGAGACAGTTTTGTTACCAATAGTAAATTTTTATTCCCTCACTTTCAGGCTACTGCTATAATGGTTAAGCTGTTAACAGCAGCAAAATTTTATGTTTTAATAATCATTTTTTGGAAACCTCTTTAGCTGAGAGTTTGTAAAAAATGTTCCATTTAATGTGATCTGAATTAGGGTCCAGTTGCACTTAACAGCATCCTTTCTGAATGATCCTCTTCCAATAGTATTTGGAGCAGATGCCAAAGCTAGCACTATTTTTCAAAGTCTAGTCCACTCCAGGGTTTTTCACACATTACCACTACAACAGCTCACACACCAGTCCAGCTCCCTGAACGGAAGACTGCTCCTGCTTTTATATGTATTATTTAGTGTACTTGTAAATGCCTTCCCTTTCTCCTTGCGGCACAGATCAGGGACAGAGAACACTTTTGTTGAAACACAGTATGAACACAGCTTTGCTGCATTTGTCCCTAACACATTTAGGTCTATCTCTGCTGAAAGCCATTACAGTTTGCTGACTCTAACACATGCTATGTTGAATTACCTGTGGATGAGATGAGTTCACTGATACAATGACCAGATGTAAATACACTGGTGAAAAGGGTGTAGGCTGGACCCCAGATTTTGGGGGAAAAAGAATGTAGACTGGCCTCAACAGAGGCTCTGGCCTCACTGCACAGACAATAAAAGATGCAGCAGCCCCTTTACATTGCACAAGATTTTCCAAAGGCAAAGGGGATTTTCTGCAGGGAAGCTGGGTGGGTGTGGAAGGAGCCACACTCAGTGTTTTCCCTGGGCTGCGATAGGCACTGTCAGCATACAGGGATGCTTCCCTGAAGAATTCATACCTAATTTTGGATGTGTTTGCATAAATGTGTCATGCACAAAAAGCTTGAACACACAGCATTTTGAGTATGGAGTAATTTTTGTTCACCTCTTTTTCTGTCTTTGTCCACTGAGGTCACAGGTAAGTGTCTGGATTTTAAAAACAGGTGCAGGTTATGATAGGAAAAACAACTAATGGTTATATTCCTGCCCATTCTAGAAGGAAGGCCTGGTGCTGAGAGATTTCCAGCTCACTGCTGCAGATTTAAGAGACTTAGATACATTTCAGATAAGCAGCCTCATTTGGGAGTGACCACCCTCTCCTTGAACTCCGGAGCCTGACGTGCTCACGAAAGGACTGTCCTCTCTTGTCAGCTGTCGACATGTACACACAGCACAGGCCAAATAAGCCAGAGGTTGCTCATTTGCTGAGGGTCTGCTCTATTTCTCTTCTGTTTGTTTGCTTAAAGTGCACATGAATCATACTGGAAGTTGTTACACGTATCAAATATTTTCATGCACATCTATTTCTCTGCAAGCATTGAACCAAAGCGCTGTTGAACCTGAGAGCTTCATCCTGGTTGGTGCTACAATGCTGCACTGCTTCCCTGCTCCCTACATTTCCATCCTGAGCTTGCTCTCTTGTTAGTAAGCTCTTTGGGATACAGACCCTTATTCTATTTGTTTGAAGCACTTTGTACTTTTTTGGTGTGACATAACCCTGGATCAGTCAGGGTGAGAATCCAAGAGAGAATTAAGTTTTACAATGAAGAAAAGCATGAAATGCCTCCTTGTCCCACCATCCCCAGCCAGAAGAGGTTAGCTCAGATTCTCAGCCCTTCTGAGATCTGGTAGGAGCACAGGATCTGGTGCATGTGAAAACTGGCATCATGGCTCAAAACTCTTGAAGAAGTTAAGATCTAATGCAACTGTAGAAGCAAATTCTTGCTACTAGAAGGACAGTCATGGCTGACCCCTTTTCTGCAAACTGCGCACCCATGAAGGCTTTCTGTAAGATCCTGAAGAAGGTGACACCAAAAATGACTAATCCCTACGGAAGGGAGATCCCATGAAGAATCTCTCAGCTTCTTCTGTGGAGATTAGTTCCTCACAAACAATAATAGCATGAGTCATCCAGAAAAAAAATAATCGATGAAGTATAAAACTATATGCTTTCTGAAATTTTAGGGCTGTGGGGCATTTTTTCTTAATATGGTATTAACCCACGACAGAACTGTCATGTGTAAACCCTTGAAATTCTCAGTGAAATGCTATCAGGCATTCCACACTTCTGCACCATTTCACGCACAAAACCAGCTTCCACCTCCTATCTCTTAATAATCTCTGTAGACCAATCTTTGCATAATGACCTATTTCAATCATGAAATCTGCAAACACAAGGAAATACATATCTATATCTATATCTCTTTGTGATCTTGTCCACATTTTTAAGGCATCCATCAATTCAGTGCAGCATTTTGGTTTTGGCCCAAGTGCTTTTACAGAAAATTATTCCATGTAGTTTTTATCTACTGCTAGGAACTACGTGTGTAACTAGTTTATTGCTGCATGTTTCTAGGCTGATTACATTGAAAATAGCTGTGGCTTGTGGTAGTTCAGGGCAGAGTTCATGCCCTTAATCTGGACAATTTTTTTCCAGAACAATCTCTCCCTGCACACTATTTTACAGCAGTTTATTATATTTGAAGTGTTTTCATGGTAACTGTGTCCAAGCTCTCCAATGTGTTGTGAACCATTCCCATCAGCCAGAGAAAGATGTTGGTTGTAAGCATCAGGAGAAACATGAGGGAGGGGAGCAGGGCAGGTGATCACATACATAATCACACTAAACACAAACTACATGCCCTAGACTTCACTTCCCAAGTGAAGCTGAGATAAGGGGAATGAGGTAGCACTAGCCTGTATCAACCAAGTTCTGGGGCTGTGCAAGGCAGTTCCAGGCTAAGGTTCTTTGTATTGATTCAGAGAGCTTTGTCACCTGGGTTTTACCATGAAAAAGGCATGGGAAGAGATGGCATCTCTGGAGGCCAGTAAGTACCAAGTAGAGAGAGAAAGAGGACTAGCTTAGATCTGATATTCCTGACTAAAGACTAGTGATGTGAATCCCTTATTATGCCTGCAGGCTGAAGTTTAGGAGACTTATTAGGCTTTCTCTGAAGTGATACCTCCTTTATGTTCTTTAGAGTCGTGACTCGACTCTTCAGCACCAAAGATGAAATCTCTGTATCAGCACTCCTGCTGGGAAGTTGGGATGTCGAGACAAAGTTCAAAGCCTGATCCATCTCTTACTGAAAACAGTAAAAAGGATTTTACTGACTTCAAGGAGAACTGGGTCAGCCTTCTAACCATCTCCCCAAGATCACAGGAGGAGAGAAAAAATGGCAAAGGGCTAAAAATAGTCCTCTGGAGGCCTGGTACCTGTTCTGTGCACAGACAGCGAGTAGAACTCCTGCCCAAAGAAACTACAGCACGATTCACTTTGGCAAAACTATAATTATGGAGCTGATTATGCAGTTCTTGTCAAGCCTTATAAACTATTGTTATCCTTAATTATGAAGCTCAGTTACTGCTATCAAATTCTTTGCTCAAGCTACTTTGTTAAAATTAGCTCCAGTATTTGTTGAGGTTAAGTGATCTCATAGTCAGGCCTTTGTGGAGAATTATATCTTTAGTAACTTGATATTCTAAAGCTAAAATAAGTGACCACAATGAAACATTTCTTTAATAAATAAATCTGGGGTTTAAGGAAGCATCCATCTTTGTCAAAATTCCTCCTCCCTTAAGAAGGGCAAAGGCTAAGTGCATACGATGATTTAATGTAAGTTGTGATTTTATTCCGTTTGAATTGCACATAATCAAATCAAGACTTATATTCTTACTTGTGCTCGGTTGCTCTAATTCAAAACAGACTTACCAGGAATTACAGTTACAGAAGTTACAGGCAGAACATCTCTCTGAGGTCATGCAGCCACTCGCTCTGTCAGTACAAGATTGTTCCCCACTGCACACTAGAATGGAAACTTCTTCAGACCTTTTAAAAAAATATCCAGTCTAATGAAATTTCCATCAGCACCTTCTTCTTCAGACTGTTCTTCCCTTAAATATTGCAATCCACCTCTAGTTTTTCTTGTCCTAATTGCACCCCATTTCTCCTTGCACTGATATCAGGCTGATACTAATGACTATTTTACACCTCCAGTAATTCTATTATTTCAGTGAATTATATAAAATATTGTGTACAATATATCATATATAATACATTTTAAATATAAGCACATGGCATTTTTCAGTATTAATTAGATATGAAATATCCCCAGGAATGACAAGGTGGATACAACCCAGAATCTTCACTGACCATTGTGAAGAACAAGGTATCTTTCCACATACTGTTACTTTTATTAATGATTTTTCCCTCAGGGTTCACATACAAACCAAGATGAATTTATTATTTGAATTTAAAAAAGTGACACTTGCACATTACATCAACTGCTGAAATGCTAGATAAATTGATTAAAAGCTACCTTAGACCTTCAAACTAATAAATAAGCAAGATTAGAATTAATAGCTGGGAATACATTAGCTAAAAGAATTCCTCTTAGTGCTATTTCATAATGAGTGCTTACTTTAGATTAAAAAAAAATTTTGGCTATGGTGTATTTCATCCCATCAATTGTTCATCTCAATCAGGAGTGCACTCATACATCAAGTAGAAAACACTCCCATTACCACAATCATGCTAATTAGCTCCAGCGTGATCACAACCATTACTCAATGAAATGCCAGTGAAATATATGGTGAAATAATGTTTCAAATTACATTTAAAATCACACGTCATCCAATATGAGTGAGTATGTAAAGACACATAGATGGACATCTGTGTGTACCTACTACAGATACACGAAGAACAAAAGCTTGCTTGGCAAAGGTCTACACTTCTCAGCCTCTTCAGTGTCATCCTGAGACCAAGAGAGGTGGACAGCTGGGAAAGCAAATTACATGTAGGCTCATTTTGTGCTTATAAGAATATTTCGGCTTTTATTTTCTGCCACCTTACTGCTCTTCTGGTAAAAGCACATCCAAACAGAATATTAAAATGAGATGATTAAATACTCCAGCTGTTTCAATATTTTATGGACTTTACAAGGATCTATAAGAACTAGGGAACATATCTGAAACTGATGATTATTGGCTAGGTTTTATTCTAGTGTTTTATCCTTAGTAATAGACATGAAAATAGCTTGGTCCCTGCACTTTGAGACCATCCTTGTACAGGAACAGGAGTGTGAAAGTGAGCAGCAGCAAGGAAGGAAGGACAATGAAGGCAAAAAACCTGTAGTTCTGGTACCAAACATGAAACCAAACAGATATTGTTCAGTGTTACGCAGCACAGTGAATGTACCACTAAAACAGAATTATCATTGCCCAATTTCATAACTGAGTAACTTGCAGAGTGTACAACTGAGGGCTGCTCAAGTGACTGTATGATAACTGAGCCTTTGAAATTCAGCAAAAATGAGGAAAGCATTTTCTTTTGTGGAAATGACAAGGGAGCACATGAAGGCAAACTGTCAGGAGTGAAATGCAGCTCCTTTTGAAAGCTTCTTAAATGATTAATATCATCAAAAAACCCAGGTGGTTCACAGCAAAGCTCCACAACTTCTTTATGATATGGGCAAAGGGGAAGGCAGGTGAGAAATAAACATGCAGCAGCTCCAAGGTGAGCGGCAATCCAGGAGGCCACAGTATTGTTTTCTGTCCCAAAAGCTCAGTTCACATCATTCCTGAGCCCTACAGACACAAGTGCAATCATGACAGCTTTATCAGGTCCGGTCGGACCCCAGAATTGAAATAACTCCAGGCATTCTGGGTTTAATATCATGCTCATGGTTTGGAGATTTCAAAGACATGGCAACAACAGTATTAAAAGGCTTTGGACTGCCAGCAGCACTGGGAAAAGCCAGCACCAAATATGACTGGCATCATGGTTGCCTTGAAAACAGAAGCAGAAATAAACCCGTGAGAATGTGAATTCTGTGCCTATATTTTTATAAAACCTACTTTAAATAGGAAGAAAAGCATTTCCTCTCCACAGCCACTGCCCTCACTCAGCTTTGCTCTTATTGCCATTAATGTGGAGATAGGTTATAATACCTTTCCTGAAGCCCACTTGGAGTGGCACGGGACTGTTCATAGAACGAGATAATGTTTAATGGAAGAAAATTTCACAAAACTTTGACCCAGATTCTTCTGAGTTTTCAGCTTATGAATTCCTACACAGCTGAATATTGAGACCAGGTAGTCTGGAGCACAAGACAGTGCTGCATATACATCACATAACAATCATTCTTTCTGTCTGGTAGTATACGACAAAAAACCAACACAGGCTGCTGCAGAAAGGTAAGTGTACCAGTAATGCATCACAGGACCTCCAGGTTTGCAGTGAAATCTTTTTTGCCATAAGTGAAAGGCCACCTCTGACAAGCAAACCGATTGTTGACAGAAAAAGTACAGAGGAAGATACACCACATCCTTTTAGCACGGTCAGTGAACTGCTGCTACCTGAGGAAGGATGCAGAGATTTAATTAAATTTTTGCTGCCACTCCTTTGAAATACAGATTTCCTCCCTGACACGCTGCATTGCATCAGCTCCTGTGCACCACACCAGGTGGGAGTGGCGCAGGAGATGCTCTCAGTGGAGGCACCACATCTTGTGGTGCCATGTCCTAGCACTGTCTATATTCCCTCAAAATTCAGAGGGAAGCAGGGAGCCCCTTGGTGTTCTCCTGGATCCCTCCATCTTGGCCTATTAAATTTAACTTGTAGCAAAGAATCACTTAAGAATGGATCACTTAAAAAAACCATCACTTTCCTTCCAGAATAAACCTCACACTTCAGTACATTGCCTGCCAGAAACAAACACACAATTAGAATAAAACACCAACACTTCTGTTCTGCTCACAATTTGGATATTTCCATTTGGCAAAAGGAGGTTTCTCAATATACTCTGTGAACAGGAATGGTAACACACCACCTGCCCACCACTCAGATAACATCCATCCCCATCTCCCTGCTCTCTGGACCTCAGATAATTGCATGGAGAATGCCCCTCTGCTATCTACAATAATAAAACAGTCTCCCCCAGCTTCAGTTAAAGTTGAAGTAAGTTTTTACTTCACCTCCTTGTTCTAGCTGAGCATCTTTAGGAGCAGGTCAGCAAGACGGTCCCTTCGGATTGAGAATCTCTTCACTGTCAACATTAATTCATCTCTCTGTCATGCTTTACACATTGGAATTTGTTTCAAATGAGTAGAAACCGTTCTCTGAATCTTATTAGAGTCATAAACCCATTTTTCACCACTGTTATTTCCCTGACATGTGAACTGTCTGTAAGGCTTACCCATCAAATTAGCTCTTCAGAGGTGCCATCAGAGCAGGATGGACTAAAGGCTTTGTCTTCTCTAAAACTTCAAAAGATTAAAATCTCCTGTAACACCTAGGGAGATGTATTGCATACTTACATTTAGGAAAAATGGAAGGAGGTTTCACTACCCTGGGAGTAACAGACCAATTTTTTAATTTTATACCAGACTTATTCCTATACTTTTCTTAAAAAAGTTCCAGACAGGAACTAACATTTTTCATGCTGGCCAGAAAGCACTCATATGGGGTCCATTTTAAAAATGTGTTCTATGGTGTGAATGAAATTCAATTCATCTTATCCACAAGCACAACAAAGATTTAGAAAGATATCATGATTTTATTTCTGGCTCTTATTAGGGAGCCACACATGATCTGAGATAAATATATCTTAATAATGACTTACAGTGAGAGATCTGGTACAGAGGCATTCCCACCAGAAATTTTCATGCTATAAAATGTACTGATTCTTGGCAAGTGGTAAAACTCCATGAATATCAGAGGCATATGAGATACTGCCTCTATAGTCAAGATCTGCCATGTTTTTTACTATTAAAAAATCCTGACAGCTTTCTAGTGTATTCTTTACTTCGTGTTGCTGAGTCCTTCCTTCTCCCTCTCCAATTCCCTTCAAAAATCCCAAATCAGCCTCCAAAGGATAAGACTGGCCATGATATGAGACAAAAGCAAAGATCAGAGAAATTCTCTTTGAGTTGTCTTTTGATCTCTCTCCGTCTGCTGTCCCTGTGCCAAACCCCAAACAGTGGGATCTGGGCAGCTGCCCCCACCCTGGAGGCATGTCCAGCAGGTCCAAACAGCAAGTCACACTCCTCTCAGCATCCTCATCCCAAAATAATCTCCTTTTTCCACATCCCGATGCTGGCACACAAATCGGATTCGCCTCTGTGCTCTGAAAAATCTCTTTTTTTTCTGTCCCACATTTACATGCGCCTATAAAAAACCTAAATTTGCAATGGTTAAATGACCTACTGACCCAATTCCCCATCCCAAGGGGGAGCCCACTCAGGAGAGATGGCTGGCATTTCAGCGTGGCTGCACAGCCCTGGCCGTGCTGTGGGGCTGCTTCTCTCCCGTTTGGTTTTCACTGCATGACAGAGGAGTGAAGCCTGAGCAGTGCCCATCACTCAGAGTGCACTGAGGAACTGTGCTGTGGCACAGATGAAACGGTGAATCCTTTGGGAAAGGGCCTGGAACCGGGAGGAGCAGCTTTCCAGCCCAAGTCAGAAAAGGTTACCTTTTTCCAAAGGAGGAGTGGTATGAATGCATTCCTGGCTGGGTAGTATTTGTCTGAGCCACTTTTGGTGGGAACAAACACCTACCTCTGATTTTTAAGAGGTTTCAATTAGGTCTATTTTGAGCCTAAAACAAACCCAAGAAGACAACAGAAAGTAACACTGAGATTTTACCAGACCTTTCTCCCCCACCGTGGAGCACTGCAGGTTTCCAGTCCTTCCCGCACTCAACTTTGGAGTGTGGGCATTGACAAATCCAAGCTCTGGTTGTCAATATAAATCCTGGCCACTGGCAAAACAACCAGGAGCCAGAGGCCGAACCCCAGTGCTCTCAGCCACGTCTCCTCTCCAAGCAGAACCACCCTTCATTCCACCCAACAGTGCACTTGCTTCAGCTGACACATTTAATGTGAGAGCTGCACTGCCCATTCCCTGATACTGACAAGTCACAGCCGCCCTTTTATGCCGTGCACCTCTGAACTGAGCCTTAACATTACTCCAGAGGAGGCAACAGCAGGCTCGGCTCTCTGCTTGCTGCAAAGCTGTGGATCTCACCAGTGTCACAAACACTCACCTATGCTGCACGGAAAAAAAACAGCAGTGACAAAATCTCATGCACTGGACAAAACACCCTTATAAAAATGAGAGTTGCGCGTTAATAGGAGCTGGTGCCATTGTTCTGGAGCACGCAGGGGTTTCTGTTGTATCAGCTGCATACTAAAACAGGCAGTCAGGCTAAACTAACACGTGTGCACACGCTCGCTGACAGTTCAGAGACACCTCCTGTCTCAGTTCCTGACTTCTTGCAAATTCTGCAATTTCTTTCTCCCCAAACAAGCTTCATTTTAAATGTAGAGGCATGAAAAGGCTGATTCTGCCTGCTTTTCTCATGTCAATCTTAGAATTTCTCTCCCTAGCTCAGCAAAGGAGGAGAGGGCTCTGTGTTTCTGCATGTGGTGGTGCTCTGAACCAGACACTAAACAAAGGTGCCTAAATGCCTCGAACCAGAAGCCGTTTCCATAGTGACACAAAACAGTGCTTCCTTGGGACTCGGTTATGCAAAACCAGACCTCACAGACCACAGTTATGGAGGGCAATATTAATGGCTGGGTTACAAGCACTGAATCAACAAGTGAGTTATTTATATATACATTAGGATTTTTGTCCCTATTCACACATGTGTAATTCCAAAAGAACTGTGCAAATCCACTGAGGTTTCCCTGTCTTATACAGGAGAAATTGAGATCTGAACACTATTCCAGGAAAATAAATTTAAAAAATAAGTTTATATGCAACAAAATGCTGGTTGAATACTTTCAATTTATATATAATCAGCATAAAGCTTCTGCAATAGTCTCATAATGCAAGTGTAGTTTTTAGACAATTCAAACACCTGATGTGGGACTACAAGAACATCCTTCATCTGGACAATCAGGGACCCATGACAGGGAAAGAAAAGAGGCACAGTCACACTGACCCATGACAGGGAAAGAAGAGAGGCACAGTCACACTGCCAAGCAGCTTCTCTGCAGTGTAGAACCATCAAACTGGATTCTCCACTCTTTAGAACAAGTTAATTACGAGCAATTTATCTGAAATTGGAAGCGTGATTTGTTCTAAATCTTGTGCAGCAGAGTGATCAATGGAACACAGTCTATTTCCAGAAAATTTGCACAATGATAATGAATACTTAAAATCTGTCCTTGAAAATTATTTTGCTCTGTTACTGCATACAAATCCCTGATATTGGCTTAATCTACATTAAATTTCATTTTTACCAGCAAAGCAGCATATTTGTGATTGGCAGCAATGTCATAACCAGTTGCTGTGGCTCATGTTGTGCTGTTCTCCTAAAGCCATCACTGGCTAGCCCAGAGCCAGTAGCACAGCCTGGGGCAGCTCCTTCAACTGCACTAGAACAGAATCACAAAGTAAAAATGCTGATACGATTCACAGTCACTCCTGTCCCCTTGAGCCTCCCCGTTATCAATAGCTACAAGAAATTGAACAGTACCAGTCCACCATCATTACAAATGAGACTTGTACACTGCTGCAATTAATCTTCTGGAATCGATAAGGTACAGTTTGATAACCCACTGACCTGCCAATACGAAGAGCACAAAGAAAAATTACCAGAAAGTTTTAAAAGCCTTTAGATGATGATGGTTTCCATCAACACAGACAGGTCAGTCAGAACAGCAGAGGTTTTTTTAAGTGGGTA
Source organism: Oriolus oriolus (assembly GCA_013400235.1). Classification (NCBI taxonomy): domain Eukaryota; kingdom Metazoa; phylum Chordata; class Aves; order Passeriformes; family Corvidae; genus Oriolus; species Oriolus oriolus. The sequence continues at coordinate 317,179 of VXBT01003828.1, forward strand.
TATCTCACAGAAACTGTCAGAGGTAAATACCTTTTGTTTCAGCTCCAGGTTTGATCCATCAGTACCATATTGAACATATTTTTAGTACTCGGTTTATATAACATCAGTACTATAATTTTCCAGTGTTCTCTTTAAGAAGTTTTGGGCCTTGAAGAAACAAATTCTAGGATTTATCTTCTTTAGGAAACATTGGCTGTCTTTACTGATTCAAAAAGAAATTAGTTCAAAATCTCAGAATTCACCACATAATAGAAATTCTATTTTCCAGAACCTCCAGAATTAAAAATATATATTTCTTAAATAGCTTCATTGTCTCCCTTTCTGCCATGGGAACAGCATTATGCATTTATAGGAAATTAAAGGAACATATTTTAAAAACACAAAAATAAACCTACCCAAATAAACCAGTGATAGGAAGCTAGCTCCTGGCAATTGTGAAAAAATGCACTGTGTTGCCAAGACTTGAGATTTTATAGGGAGCATTTAGATTGTGAATCATGCTGCAGGAGGTTTAATGAAAAGATCCAGCTGTCAAGTGATTTTGGAAGAGAAGAAAGAGGAAAGAAAATCACCTTGAGCTGGAGGAGAAACACGCTGAAATGCAAACTCAAAGACATGGCATAACAGACACAGCTCTTCACAGGACTGCCAGGAAGATCTCTGTGCTGTTATAGAGCTTGTCTAAAAAGAGCTTGTCTAGTGATAGGTTCCCCACTATCACTAGATCATGGAGTACCACAGGCCACCAATTCAATTCCATTGCTTCCAGAATATTTGCCAGGCTGCTTCTACCAGAGTCTCCATGGGACTGATATCCATAATGGGCTCTGAAGGGTCCTTTCTTCACACTTCCTCAGGGAAAACATGTCTCACATGCCCTGCTTCTGACTTAGGTCTGGCAGTCGAGTCCCCACAGCATCCAACCCAGGCAATCTGCCCAGCGCTTCCCAGCCTTTCTGGTTCCTGGCCCAGGCTGTGCAGAACCACTTCAGTACCTCTGCTCTTGCAATGCAGATATGTCCTGGGTCTCCCAGAGGCTTCTAGACGTCATGCACAGAGTTGTACCACAGCTCCCATGATAAACTATCCGGCCCCTAGGTATTCTGCTGGAAGGCTTTGGATCCAGCAGTCCCTAGATAACCTTCACAGACAGCCCATGTATTGGCAGTTCTGCTGACCTCTGCTCTCTGTGACTGCCTGATGCCAGCCAGGAGGAGAAAACAAGAGTTCTGGAGCTCCTGCACCGTGGCACAAAGGCCTATGTAATCTGCTGCCAGTGGGCAATTTTTTCTCTTTGTATAGAAGTGAATACATTTACACAAATGAAGGGAACAGGAAAATGCAGATTATAGCTTCAGAACTTGCTAATAGCCATGTAAAGGATGATGAAAATAAGAGTAGGCCCAATTTTTTGTTGCCTGTCTCATGCTTTTGTTATTTTAAAAAAGATTTGGCATTACTGAAAGTACAGTTATTTTGCCAGCTTTGAGCATATTTCTTACCAGGTTTAATTGTCTGCTTTCTCTCTGTTTTGGCTTAAGATTTCATCCTACATAGCATTCAGTCACTCAACCCAAAGGGAAAAACCCAGTATGCCCAGCAAGCTATTCCTTTCAACAACCAGAGAGGTCACAAAATTGTAAAAAGTAAAACAAAATAATAGTTAAGAAACCCACCCTGGGACAATGCTTCCTAAGTGCTCATTATCAACATGGACTCTTAATTTATTCCTAGCTGTTTTACATCAGTACTGAACTTCATGCCAAACTTTAGAACAACGACATCCAGCAGAGCTGGAATTCGTATGGGAAAGCACTAGGTTTTTATCCTGAAGGCCAAACAAGTAGCTGTTTGCAATTCAGCTTTGGCCTGACTATTCCATTACCACACTTACTTTTAAAGCAGTTCAAGTAAAACTATGTGGGACTGAGAGGTCACACAATACCAATTTTACCTGCAAAATTTCTTACTGGATCCACTGGATATTTCACATGACAGAAAACATAATCATGGTTTTTCAACATATTTGCACCTAAAGTTCTTTTTATCTGCAAGGGCTTTTCAAAAAGCTCTGAACTGACAGTATTTTAGAAACAGCACAATGGAGGAAGGGAATACTGGAGAACAAATTGCTTCTTAGATGACGAACATCACCCGAGCCTTGGTTTCTTATAGCTCATATAGGCCCTTGGCTTGCAAGGTCTCTGCTCAAAGCCTTGCAGAAAATACATCTACCTCCCTGAGATGAATAAAAGGAAGAGTTGAATCCTAAAGGAACCGTGCATGTACACATAAGTGTAACTTTGATGGTACAAAGCCAGTGTTCAGGTGTTTAATCATCATCTTCCAAAGCTGTCTTGGAGGAAGGCAAGCACAGATACCCAAGAACAGGAAAGCTGAATGGCTTCCCAAACGCCAGAGTGCAAAGTCCATCATTTTTTTCACATTTTGTCTGGCTCTTCCTCTTTGCAATAATTCAAGAATAGTCCACTACATTGCATTTACACCTTGGCAAAATGGATCCCATAAAGCTTTAAAAGCCAGGAACAGAGGATCCAGCCATGTACCTACATCAAAACTGTTTTAGACACAAGGCCTGAACCAGGAGCTGCTGCACTGGACAAACCCCATGAACTCTGATGGCCACACTCAGCCTCCAGTCACTCTTCTTGCTGTGTTTGATAAGAAGGGACAACCTTCTTATTTTGAGCCAAGCCTGTTCAGAACATGTGCTTTGTTGTGGTATTTCATCTTATAAACATCAGTGCCTTTGGACTGCCATGAAAAATACACCAACTATTGCATGAAAACGCACACACAGGTACTAAATGCAAACCCAGCTGTAGCTGTGAGCTTACCGTGGCCCAAGAGCCTCGAGAAAAGCTCCAAAGATCTGAGAGCAGCTTATCCCATAAACACAGATGACAAGCACCACCTTGACTTGAACCACGGACCGCCCAGCTCCGCATTCAAAAAACATGAAATATTAGGGGGGTTGTTTTTCTGTGTGACCTTGAACAACGTGGGTTTTGGCAGGGGTGGGAGAACACCATGGGACAGGGAGCGAGCCAGCTTCCACTTCTGCTTCATTTCACTGCGAGACAATGTTTGGTTAGTTTGGATGAGAAACATCGGCTCTGTTTCCCATTAGCGCTCAAGGCACTCCAGCGCATTGCGACTGCCATCTGCAGGTGGAAATCCGCGCTGGTTCGCCGGCCGAAACGTGGATCAACCTGAACGACAGGAAATCTCAACTGCACGTCTGAGGGAAAAGCTCGTACAGGCAGAAAGGCCACAGAAATGCTCGTTTCAGACCATTCGCGAAACCACTCAGATCTGTGGCAGCAAAATGCAAGGAATTGTCAGAGCAGCTTCCCAGTACCCTCCCTAATTCTGCAGCAGCACAAAGGCAGCAGTGCTCTTTGTGAGCAGAGGAGGATGCTGAGAAGGCCACCTTAACTTCCAATTGCTGGGAATGCCAGAACAGAGGGACATGATCTGTGACCCTCTCTTCATATACAGAGAACAACACATGCAGTTCAGCTAGGTAGTGCTGAAGTGCTGGGAGACTTTTCCAACTGGAAGGCATGCCATTTTCAGGATAAAAGCCCTGAATAAGGAAAAGTTAGGCTAAAATAAAATTGTCTTTTGATTTACAACCATAACTGGCTGGACTGCAGTTATCTGATTTGCAAAAAAATAATTCCAGCCAAACATGGAGGCCATCACTAGAACACTGTAGCTACATCCAGAGTGATATTCCTTTGGTGACGTCGTGATAATGCCTGGCTGCTAAATTTCAGTGCACGGCAGGCACTGCGCTGTGCCCAGGTTGGCACTTTCACAGCAGCAGCCTGTGAACAGTACCAGCACCGACTGAGAAACAGTTGCAGGTATATACAAGATAACAACCTCCCTCCCAGGAGCTCCGGCTTTTTAATCCAAATTCAAACACTGGCCATCTGTGCGTTCCATGTAGTATAAATACAGTCAGAAAAATTGCCAGAGCTTTGTCTAAACAGCAGTTATAAGAGAAAGAGACCCCAAATTACATTTCCTATTGCCCACAATACAGTGCTCTAAAATCACTGACATTTTCCAAGCACAGCTGTATGCAGGAATGTGATTTCTTTGGGCCATGCCTGATTGAACCATTACATCCAGACTTATCAATCTGCAGTTTCTAATCAGACATAGGAGGGAGCACGTTCCACCTCTCAATCTAGTGCCTTGGCAGGTCAGTCAATCAGAGCATTTCTCAGCACAGCAATGCCAGACACAAGACTCTGGTTTACACGCAGTAAGGCAAACCTAGGAATGTTTTTCCCCCCATTAAAAATGTCAAGAACACTCCTGAAAATTCTAGTCTGACCTTTGCAAATGCCCTTGTGAAACAGAAAGAGATAAGAACAAATATATCAGAGCCAAAGAAAGTGGACTTTTGAGAATAAATTTATACTGTATGGCAGGCTAAGCATTTTTATCAGAGAATTGCCAATAGGAAATAATATTGCTTATATTGTCAAGCTCACCAGGTGTGTCAGGAGAAGACTTTTTGTATTATTTTTTTAAGAAAAACAAACATAACCCTTTTTATTGCCATTAAAGCTACTAATTAACGTCCTGATGAGGCAAATGGGCAAACTCAACAGTTTTTTTAGGATGGTGGCATATCTGCTTTTTTACGTGGTTATATTGGGAAAAAGTCCTGCCAGTTATCCACCCTAGCCATGGCAAAGATATTTGCTAGCTTGAGAAAAATAACAAATATTGAGACTTAGAGTTAATTTCCAACCAACTCTAAAGTGTTAAGCGTTAAGAAGGGAATTAGGAAGAATAAAAATTGGTCAGAATCAAAGTAGAGAGGAGATTTATTCCCCAGCTGTAAAATCAACCCCACTAAAAGCTTCTTCAAGAGACTTCCAGGTGTGATAAATTTATGGCCTCTCCTCTTACCCTCACTGTTACTCTGTCCAAAGCAAAGAGTATTGTATTCTTAAGTCCTTGACCTCGGATAAAGCTTGAGATTCCTTTCACTTCCCCTCACTGTGTGTCCCCATGTCCATCTGCCAGCACCACATTCCAGTGTCACACTGCAGACAGGCCTCATAAATTAGCAATGATATTCTAATGTGAATGCACCAGAGCAAACTATTCCTGTCAGAGCTGTTGGGAAGGAACCAGGTTCAACTTGTGTCAATTATTTGTAATTAGGAGGCACCATAAACTTCATGTTCACAGCAGTCCAGGCAGAGCAATGAGATGCTCACTGATTCTACCCACCAGCTGTAAAGGAATCAGATTCAGAGGAACCCAAGAGGTTCTACAACCATGTAAATGACACTTCTTTCTTTCCTCTGCACTCCCCTTTGAAACACCTACCTTCATTTGAACACGTGTGGTCAACCCAGTGAACAAGATTCATTTGGTCTGAATTTGGCCTTGTGAAGTGAAAGGAAATGTGTCTGAAGTTACTCACAAAGAGATGTGCTGAAATGGTATAGAAGGAGGCCTGACTGGGAGGTTAGAAAAGTCTTCAGCAAAGTAATTCTATTCTGACTTACCCTAGCACCTAGTCATGCAAACTGCACTGTAAGGTTCCTCAGCCCTGATGAGGGGATGTATCTCTGAATTACATCAGCCAGGGGAGCAAGGGCCTTAATGAGCTGTTGTTTCCACGTGCAGACAGTTACATGGCTGGCTCTCACCTCTACTGTATAACCGTGTTATTTTTCTGTCTCTTCTCACCTGTTCATAATTTGTTTCCTACAGCTCCAGTTAAGTTGTACTCAGAGAGGAGGTAGAAAAAAATGCTCACTATGATCCAGAAAACACGAGATGTAACGGGAATCATGAAGACAATGTATCAGGAGGGGGATTTAGAAAATATTAATGACCCAAAGGACATGAAATCACCTCGTTTCAGCTCCTGTACCTTACATGACCTTAATCTTCATTTGCTAGCCCAGTATAGCATCCAATAACAGCTGACTCGAGCACTCATTCTGGAAAGGCTCTAGTATCAACTTTAGGATGAAAACTAACACTATCTTGTGCTTTTGGATGAGGCCTCTTAGAACCATGGTTTGCAACCTCCAGCCTAAAATCCATTCTAATAAATGTGCAGAAAATTTAATTTTTAGAAATTCAAATTTTTAGAAATTCAAGCCTATTGCCAGAAAGCTTAAATCCACAGGTGATCCCATGAAATTTTAGAAAACTACCAATGCAGAACTGCTGCTTTCAGGCTATGTGATTTGTCAATGGTGTGTAAGGATTTCCCATCACAGCCGAAAGGTAACACTGAAATTCATTAGCAAGTCAAGCAATAGGATACTCCATCAAGAGCTGAACATCTAACGAAAAGAAGAATGTTGGTAATCTGAATTTGCAACAACATAGATAGGAAAAGATTTTCAAGGGATTGGTGAATAAAAACATATTAGCAGAATTAAATATGTTGAATATGGTCAGGAGGCACATAGGAGAAGATGTGCCAACATTCTACAGATATTTCAGGGTTGTTAATTCATCCCATTTCCTGGGATTTATCTCCTTAAGAGATATAAATAAGACTACAAGGATATAAACAAGAGAATAATAATAAAAAAAGAGACTGAGAGAAATATAAATTCACTATGAGGGAGAGGAGAAAAAAAATCTCGTCACTAGCTGCTATCAGGTAGCGAAATATTTTCCCTGAGGAAACAGTAAAAGAGATATGTCCCTGTTACTGGAAATATCTTAAACTAAACTAGGCCAGCACATGGGAGAGGTTTTGCAGAAAACCAAAACTAAAATCTAGTAAATTTTCATCTTATGCCACAGTGAAACATTTGAGCAATAACCTGCCCTGTGTGCATCAGGAAGACAAAGCATTTGGTACATTTGCTTTACATAGAGCAATCAGGAATTTATCCAAAATACCCAGAGGAGAAGTACCTTTACAGATTATCAGTTACAGATAGAAGAGGTTTCAAATCTACCCCAAAAGGATGTAACACAATCTGGCAGCCAGAGCTGAGACTGGATAATTTCTGACCATGGATACTTAGGGGGGAAAAAAAAAAAGCACTACTCAATCCATGAAAGGACTTACCAAAGGTCCTCTTTCTTTTAATTTCTATAAATAAGGACAAGGTATATGCTTAAACATCTACTATGACTGCACTTTGAGGAAAATTTGTAACATTTTGGCTTCATACCAAATTCCTGGAAAAATCTTGCTTACAGTGTCCTATGAGGAAAATCAATAACAATAACAATGCCTACCTGTAAGGATTGCCTCTCATTCCAAAACAAAAAATCCCTTCCACATAATGCACTGAAGGGTGGGAAGGGTACTTGTCCCTGCTGCAAACACCCTCTCGTGTTTCTCCTGCTTCCCACCTCATGCTCAAGGCCCTCAGTCTCCACTGTAGGAGTCACGATTGATTTTTTCATCACTCTCACTCATAACCATTGTCCTCTCTGTTCCAACAGTTTGTGCTATGTTCCCGTAAGCTGCTTGTAATTTCTCATGGGCTTTGAGACCTTTCATCGACCCAGTGTGGTGATTTTCTGATTGTAAGTCCTGCCACTATCTCACTCTGCAGTGTTCACGCTGACTTCCAGACCTCGGAGGCAGGGCAGCTCCAAATGATTGAAGAGAGCAGCGTGACCCAAAACAGCGATAGCTTTTTCTAAATATGCAAAAGGAGTAACAAAAATCAAGCCAGACAGCAGAAGTCTCTGATTCAGACTCTTACCTGTGCTACCTCTTCAAAATCATCATGTCTTTTCTGCAGTGCGCGTGCTCTGTGTAGAGACTTCCCCACTCCAGTGTGTTTGCTCAGAAAGGCTTCCCCGTGATTTTCAATCCAGTCCAGTACCTGCCAGAGAGAAGAACATCCAGTTACCTTTCCTGTCTCAGCAGCACAGAGAAGTCTCATGAAGGTGAGGATGGAACAGCTCCAGAGGAATGCTTTGTGCTTGCTATGGCTGAACACAACCAGCTCTGTCAAAGTCCATTCTAACTGGAGAGAAGATAAATGCTCATGGATGCTATTGCTAAATTAGGTTTATTGAATTTTTGCTACTCCATTTATTTTGAAGTGTAGCTTAGTTATTTGAGCCTGGCAGATATTAAATATTTACTTTCACATAGATGGCTTTTGGGGAAATCTTTCACAGGAAGTGCCCTCCTCTGATGAGCTTGTGTAAACTGCAAAGCAGCAACAGCTGATTTCACATCTCAGTGTGAGAGGGAGTCCAAAAGCATGGTGGAAGGATCAAATAAAATCTGTTTTATGTGGACAGAAAGCATTATCAGAGTTACTGGAATGAAAAGGTTAAGAAACCTTCACTGCAGACCATAAAATATTGACAATGTGAACCCTCCAAGCCTTCTAGGTTCTTGAGTTCTAAATGTAACTGATCCTTATGGAAAAGTAGGATGACAAATCTGATATTCTGAGAGTTACAGAGGATTCTCTTTTAAAAGTATGTTATCTCTATGTGCAGCATCCATGTGGAGTTTCTCCTCACAGTAACACTGGCACTAAAATATAGATCAGATCTGTCTGGGGTCTACTACAAACTGGGAAAAAACCCCAAACTTGACAATACAAGGTTGGGAAATTTCAGAATGAGATTGATTTATTCATCTCTTTATTCATCTCTTTCCCAAAACACAGAAGCTAAGGGAATACAGAGCACTCGAGCAGCACTGGTATTTCTGTAACTGGGGGGACTTCCTTCGGCAAGGAGCCCTGCACTCGCAGCGAGTTCTGGATCCCCGCTGTGGCCAATGCCGACGGACTGGGAAACAACAGCTGGAACTTTTGTCACATCAAAGGGACAAGACACTGCAGGGAGCCCCAGGATAGTGACAGTACCACAGATATTATTGATCAAGCCCAGAAACCTACCACTGGAGAAATGGAAGATGTGATTATTTATTTATTTATTTATTTATTATTTCGGGCAAGTAAAACTATTTCATGGCTTGAATCTAAACCACCTGGGCTCTGAGCTTTTTTTGTAATGTAGATCCCAGGCATATTTGTATAGGAAGTCCTAAGTACAAAGCTGTATACACATATACTTATGTTCCAACCCTATTTCTTTATGAAGAAAAACATTTTTTAAATTAATATTTTGGACTTACAACATATTTTGCATCCACAGAGTACAAGTAATTTCACAAAATGGGGTATCAAAGCACTTTATGTCCTTCAGGGACAACACATGTTTGGCACAAGTGACACTGTGGGGATGAGGAAGCAGGACCAGATGTGTTGGCAGTTCAGTCATCACTTCCTGCTTCCATTTCTCTGACCAGCTTGTCTCCCATTTGCTCTGGGTAGAGACTCCCAAGTACATTTCTTCAAATTGTTTGACAGCCATGTGCCAACTGGTCTGCTAAGAGCTTTGCTGCAATATATTTTTGACCAGGAATGACTATATGACTTAAAATAACAATTATTGGGGGCCAGTCTCCCAGCATTTGTGTCATTAACAGTCTGCAAATAATCCCATTAACAACCTCTTTCCTCTTGTCAGGAGTTTTCAACATATCTTTAAAAAATGGAAGCAGAGCCAAATTCAAGTTTGGAAAAAAATCTCATCTGACATTCTTTTTCAAATGGCAAATGGCTTTACTTTAAACAATGTTTCATATTAAGTTAGTATGCAGTATGTGCTTTTTATTTATTAATAATTCATAGCCACTTACTGTAACTCTACAGAAAACTATTCCAATAACTTTTTCGTGCTTATAGCATTGAAGTAGTAATGAGAGAATAACTTGCTGAACAGCATTTTCTGTTCTTGGAAGCCCATATTAATATATCTGATCACTCCAGTCATCAAAGAATTTGTTTTCACAACCATTCTGTGAAATACATAAATGCTATAATTTCATTTTGCATAGAAGAGAGGAAAATAAAAGCATTATATATATACATTATACATATTACATAAAAAGACTTAAGAGAATTCCTGGGGTGTCTCGGGAAGTTGGCAAAAGATAGGATGTTAGGATGAGGCTCTGATAACCCGATAGCCCTAATTAACAAAAGAATCCTCAGCATTTACTAAGGTGCTAAAAAAGATAATATGTTTTTCCTCATATAAAGCACTTGAATCTAATAAGCTCACAATAATCTGCAAACATAGAGAAATACCACATTTTGTTTCCATCATAAAAGACACAGAGAGTTGGCACTTGAAAAAGCTGAGATATGGAACAAGTGATGTATAGAATAACTGAGTGAATAAAACAACAGCAAGAACATAAATCTGTGTGGACAAAAAGCACTTATTCCCCAGTGCAAACAATGAGAAATGTTAAGCAGCCAGTCTGTGGCAAAGGCAGGAACAACTCTGAAAGGTCCCATCAAACCCGAAATCACCAGCACGTGTAAACATCTACGTGTCAGCGTATTTGGAGAAATTCTCCCTTACCCTGAAGAAAGGAAATGTCTGTAGAACAGGAATAAGTGTGCAATAATTCCAGATAAACATTTAACATTGTAATTGAGAGCACAGACTGTATAACTTGCTCTACTGCCAAAAATTAACTTCCTGAGATACAGGTAGACGTTGAAGTCACAGTGACTTAGTTCGAATAATTTAATTATCTGTTAAAAATTTAAGCAGCTTGAAGATGCCATTAAAAATGCAGTTAAGAGTGTTTTCCAAATTAAATCTTCAGATTTCCTAATTGTGCTTTATTGCCAAGCTGTATTTTATTCTAGCTAGGAAAGGGCTGTAATTCATGAGCTCTTTGGAATTAAAATACTGCGCTACAGACAGATCCATCATCTGAGGTGTTTCTTGAAACATAAAATGTATTTTGTAACTCCAGTATATGCCAACTCTCTGGGGTGTATTTACTCCTGTGCTGGCACTGGTTTGAAAGGTGCTTGAGAAAGGCCGTCCTGCTCTGCAGCTCCTGCACAGTGAAGCCTGACCCTGCCTGACCCTGCACTTGAGGACAGGCCAGCCATGGCCGTGGGGACACACTCCCCATGCAGACAGCATTGTCCAGTGCAGGCTGCTGTCCATCACACAGTCCTGCATTAATGAAAGCATGGTGGAGCTCAGACTTCAAGACATCTCCAAGCATGGGTGCAGCCATCCCTGGAATCACCCAGGAAACATCAGAACTCACAGACTGCTTCTGGAAGGATTGGAGAGTAACAGTCTTGGTATTTTACCTTCACCAGTGGCAAATTCCCATCCTTACTGACCCAATCACTATTGTCAGGTTCATTGGGGTACCTGTTTCTGCTGTTCCTCTGCTAAAAATATGTTAATATATCTATTTTTTAAAATATTGCTTATTTCTCTAGTTTAAGATCAAAAGTGATAGAACCATTATTTTCTATTATGACATGCATGTCCTGTCTCCTTATCTCCTCAGGGCCACAATTACACACTCAACAAAATAAGCAGCAAACCCAGGTCACCGAGAAAATGAAGTAAAACTCAGTACAGCTACAGCAGGCTGACTGTGCCAGCTATTACAGTCATTATATGGCTGGATTACCACAAGATTCAAAATGCTGCCTGGAGGAAGAACAGCCCTAACTGTCCCTGCAGAATGATCTGTGTAACTGCTAAAATAATAATAGTGGCAATTCAGACAGGTGTCATCTGAGCACAGCACTGGGAAGCAGGTGCTTTGAAGAGAGCCACTTCCAGAGCCCTCTCCACGTTCCTTTTTGCTGAGGATCGAAGTCCTGCCTACAGGAAGTCTACAACCTGCGGCACAGCTAAACTGGCAAAACAAATCCTGCCCAGGAGGTCAGGGAAAAATGTACTTGAGAGTCCACTTGCAGCGAATGCTGATAGTTTGTATGGGATACCGCAGAAAAATATGGGAAGAAAGATGGAATAATGGTTTTAGAGGGAAAAGGTTGAAGAAGCAATCAGGCAATAATTTAGCAAAGTTCTGGGATGATAATTACTCTTCCTCTAGGCTAATTTGTATGATGGGAATATGGCAAGATGATTGCATGAGTGCAGTTAAGGTCAAGTCTTTAAAAAATTTTTTAAAAAGTTAATTTGATTTTTAAATAATAATAAAAAAGCAATGGGGCTCTTTTTCAAAAGGGCAGACAGACATTTCAATGTAGCACTTTGAAAATGAAGTCTCTTTCTGTAGGTATCTTTCCTAATCAGGAAATGTGAAAACTAGAAAACATCTCATAACTTTATCCAATTTAAATCAAAATCTCCTTGGGAACTAATTCCTTCCTACCAAGCTCTCATGATCTGCACCCATTTTACATGAATACAAAATGTCAAAGGAGTAGTAAATCCATTACTTTAAGGAACTATATCTACTGTTGAAGTTAGTTGAAAGACTTCCGTATTTTCACATCCTTTAAACTATATTTCTTTCAGCAGAAATAAATGAAGATGAAATGAGGATGACTTGGGTAAGAATCACAGAATCATTAAAGTCAGAAAATAACTTTAAGATCAGACTCCAACCGCTAACCCAGCCCTGCCAAGCCCACCACTAAACCAGGTCCCTAAGATTCTGCATTGTCTTTTAAATACCTCCAGGGATGGTGACTCCACACTTTCCCAGGCAGCCTGAACACTGAGGGCTGCTCAAATACAGCAGTCACTGACCCCTGCCCTCGTGCAACAGGAAGAGATGAGAAGCGTGAGCTGGTGATTAGGGCACAGTGTATGGTACCAGCGGTGACAGAGCACCCCGACTTCTGCACTCGACCCAGGCCGTGTCGAACAGTTCCACTACTCCTGAGTGAGGTGACCACTGAAGTGTCTTGGCCAAGCGAATCATTAATCTTTGCTACCCTAAGACCCACTGTTGTTGCCATAGTGACTCTAAAAACTGGGTTACTCTGAAAACTGAAAATAAATTATACCATTTTACACTTCAGCAGTTAAGAGTCAGATCTTGATCTCAAAACAGTACAAACCTGGTATAACTCAAAGGGGTTAGTTTAACTCTTTGGTAACAGAGTTGTAATAAATTCCAGAGCAATCCCACCTAATTTATTCAGCTTTAAATGAGGCCCCATTTCAAATAGGTGCATAAGCATTGCCTAACTTTAAACACATGGATAATGCCTCCAAAATCTTGTAGTGAAAGGAAGCCAAGCAGTATCAGGCTGCCACTATGAGCACTTTCTTGCTTGCTCTTGAGACACTATGGGCTAACTAAATTCTGGTGTGATACCAGGAATTCATATGGCACTTCAAAACTCACAAGAATCAAACCTTATCTTTACTTTTTCTGTAGCTGCTATTATGAATGCTCAATAACTCCAAGGCCCTGCATGTCTGAAACTCCTGTTGCAGAAGCTCTGCCTTTGCCAAGCCTGTTTTTTGTAACCAAGAAATGCAGTTAAAAGGTTCGTGTTTCAGATCATACTTTACATCCAAACCTTATTGTAAATGTTTTGTTCCCCTGCGCAGCAACAAAATCCAATCTTTTCTGTCAAAGCCCTTCAAAATCATACAAGCCTAGTTAGTAATACTTGCTGGATGTACTAGATTTTGCAAATACAAGACATTATCTCTTGGCAGGAGACACTTAATTTTCTTCTAGCAGAATTAGAAGCTACACATCATATAAGCATTTATGAGCAACACAGTTCAAAGAAGATGTGCTCTCAGGTTACCTACAAACCACTCCTTTATTGGGAGGCAAAAGGGCCTTTAAGAGATACTTTGCACATTTGCCAGGGAGACCACTGACTATGAGTAGAGGCAGCAGCCAGTGTAGGACTGTCAATTTCTATCCATTGGAATTCAACCCAGTGGATAATGCTGTTCTGTGCAAGATGGCATGGCTGGCCCAACCCCTGGCCTGCTACCAGGCCCTCCAGGAGAACTTGGTGTCAGCAACAGCACCAGGGAAGACAGAACAAACACAGAGAATCAGAAGAAAAACAAAATAAAAAATCCCCCCAAACCCACAACAACTCAAGGAGACTTAAGAAATACTAATCCTCTGTAATGAATAAAATGCACACAAAGTCTGATTTAAATCAGTTTCTTTTTGTATTCCAAATCATTGCTGAAAATAGATTCCTTTTCCTTATTATCCCTGGCCCTGTCACAGCAGGGTAATGTCAAGTAAAGGTCTAGCTGAGAAAATACACTGAAATACAAAGGAACTTATCCTCTGGCTTTTCCTGCTATTATTAATGGTTTATAATAGAACCCAAAACAAAACTCAGTCACTCTCATCTGTGGATTTTACCTCCTAATAAAAACTGAGCTCCCTTTTTCACTTCTTTCTTCATTATAAATTTATGTTGGTGGCACAATAAAATATTGTTACAAAATATTTTAAAGATGGGGATCACATCTCATGTTTTAACCAGAAACATCAACTTTGGCTCCCATTAAGTTATTTTTATTTCCAGAGGCATCTATATCTGACTCTGAAACTCAGATCTTGTTCCCAGCAAAAGCCACAGCGAAGTTTCAACTGCCTTCAGCAAATGTGGATCAAAGACCCCACGCTTGTCAAGTTAAGAGGCAGGGCCTAGGTGTGCATCCAGCAGGATCTGAATCTCTGGACACACATCTCAACACCATGTTCTACTTCCCATGCAGCAACTCGTGAACATAGGTAGTTCACGGGACAGCACGTCCCAAGCTGCACAGGTTGGAGCAGGTAAGTGCAGTGCCCATGTACAGGCACAGCCCTGCTGATGCAGCTCAGCAGCGGTGGGAGGGAGCAGGGCCTTACTCTGCTCACTACCTTTGGTCAAACATGTCAAATCATGAAAGAGTTTTCAGAAACAAGCAAAAAACAACAAGGATTTAATATCAAAAGCAGACTGGAATTGGAATGATTTGGTTCAGCGCCCAGCAATGCAGTTCAGCAAATGACTCAACGTCCCTGCCTCCATTCACTTTCCTAAAATCACATTAATCACATTTACAGCTGAAAAAAGCAAGGCTGACAGAGAAAGTGGAAAGAAAGCTGCCTTCCACTTTAAGTTTTTGCAGCCTCCAGCAATATGTGGATCCAAATTTGGCTGGGGATTCTAGGAACCTTTTCCACTAAAGGAACATACTGAAATATTATAAATAATAAGCAATGTGAAGGCAGCTGTACAAAAGGGAATAGGCAATCCATTGAAAGGCAGGGCTTTAAAATCAGGTGTAAGCTGCTCCAAAACCACTCTGGTACAAATGCCTCATTGCTGAGTGTATACCTATAAATCCTAAAATACCACAGCTTGATCTGTCCATGCAGCAATGACTAATTCATCTTCAGAAAATAATATAGCCAGCCTACCAAGTTCTTCAGTATTTCATTCAGCTCAGACATTAAGTAATAAGTTACTTCCTTCAAACTGTCTCGAGACACGGTGTATCCAACTATCGCCAGACAAGCAAATTGAGGTGTCAGGGAGTTTGGGGTATGTTTGTTTGCTGGTTTTAAGGTGGAATTGAGTGAACAGAGCTACACTCATTAACATAGTCTGAAGACTGGACAAGAAGGATGAATTTTGACACTTCTTCAATAGTTTCTCAAGGAAGAGCTCTCTTGAAACACTGGAACAGACGGTTTTCCCTGAAGTCAATCAAAAATTTTTGACTGCCATTTTGCCATTCCTTTTCACCACAACTCCTCTGTGTGGACTCAGCTGTGCCTGGGTCTCTTTCAAAAGCCAGAGAACTAATGCAGCTGCTATTAAGTAGGAGTTTTTAATCACTCCCTGCTTTTGCTCTCTAATTGTAGCTATTCCAAATACCACCACATAATTAAAGAGGTCTTTTCAAAAGAAAAAACATGCAGTCCCATTTACCCTTGGAGGGAAAAACAACCTTACAAACCTATCAGTATTTTTCTGCATACTGCAACTAAATTAACAAGGGGAATTAAATGCAGAGCCAATTAAAACATTTTTTAAAAATTTCCTTTATTCCCTTGTCTAGATTCAACCAAAAAAAGAAATCCCTATGAAGTCAGATTGTAGGTGTTTTTATGAGCTTCCTGGACATTACATGAAAGTTTCACCTCTGCACAACAAAAATCTAACCCCTGTAGTTTAAAGCCCCACTAGTTCGTCAAAACAGAACATCCATCTTCTGTTCTTTGCAGTGGGGGCAGCCTTGCAAAGCACAGCTGACACTGCTGAGCACATCCGAGTAAATTATACAACTACTGAGACATGTGGGTCCAGAGGAGTGTCAGGAAAGTCCTAAATACGCAAAAATACATGTATATAGTCTTATTCACACTTCTCACTGCTTCTAGCACCCACAGCTATCCTACAAGCCCATCTGGAAACAGGTCTGTGGGAGTTTATCCAGAGAAGAGTCCCTGCAGCAGGGTCCTTGTTCATCGACAGCTTCTGCAGTTGAAAACACTACAGAATAACAACTCCCCCAGCAACCCCCTTCTTCAAAGTTTCTATTGCAAAAATATGCAAACTGGTTATGAAAGGGCTGCAGAGTGAACAGGATGACTAAGCGAAGACATCCTAAATATCTCCCATAGCAATGGACTGCACACCAATGAGACTGTTCACAACTTTTCTAGCAGAGGCTCAGGAGTTCATGGTGACTTGCTCCAGCATTGCTCTGCCATTCCCCATCTCCAAGAACTTTGACATTATTGTAGACCTACAGACCTGGGCAATAGTCACAATTACTCATCTGCTCCCAGATATGCCACCCTCCATGGGCAACACGGCTGCTCCCCTTATGTGATGATGAAGGACACACTCCCACCACAGAGCTGCTCCACTCCTTACCTTTTCACAGGCTCATATGGCAAAAATAACCTTGTGTCTGCTTTCTGCAGATGGCTTTTATGTACTTCCACAGTTCTTCACATCTATAAAAGTAACATCACAATTTGAAACTGATAGAGTTTGGAGAAGAGTGAGAATACAAGGTGTTCTGGTCTCATCCACCTTCTTGTAAAGAGAAGAGTTGGTCCCAGCTCTAGTAATTAGCAAAATGTAGGATTTAGTTATGTCTCTCTTGGAAACAGCACGTTCAGAAACAGAGTTCTGGGCTCTGGCAGAGCTGGCTGGGTGTAGGCTGGGCATTTTGAGAGCAGGACTTGTCCCTTTCCTCTGGGCATTGCCTCAGGTCACGCAGCCCCAGCCCGCTCCTTCACTAAATGCCATCATCTGGGATGTGAGCTCCCCAAAAGGAAGTGGGAATATACACCACACCTCTCTTACCCTGAGAAGGAACTTCTTTCAACTTAACATTGCTTTCCTTTGGTAAAGTTCACATTCATCAAATGTACCCCACTTATCTTTCATTTTCTCGATTAAATATTTTACTTCATAAAACTTGGCAACTGCCTCTCTAAAAACATTCCAAGTAAGAGAACAATAGACAGACAAATGAAGAACTAATGTTTCTTCCTTAATGCCTGGATTGTTACTAATGTTCCCAGAATACTGTTTTTAAGGAAATCAAGAAAAGAAAAAACATCTCTTCAAGTTAAAAATCTTGCTGTAGTCTTTAAATGCTGAACTTCTTTTAGGCAAAATTTCAAAGCTGAGTGTAGGTGGAGAAGCTAGAAATAACCACATTTGTGCATGTTCCTTCTGTACAAGACACAGAAAATGTGCTCTGCATCAGCATGCAAAGATGCTGCTGTGCTCTGCATGAAGCTTCTCCAGGCTGACAGGTAGATTATTTCTTTTGCAGTTATGCTGTTGGGTTGCTGTTCATGAGTCTTTTCTGCAGCTCTCAGGAATCACACCTGGCACTTAGCTGCAGGGTGATGAATTAGCAATACAATTAATCAAGTTTGTCACTCTGACCAATGGTAATATTCAGAAATTCAGAAATATTTTCTTACTTAGGGCATTCTGTTACTTGGGGCATATAGACACTTGGTTGTTGCTGTCCATAGCACTAGACAGAACAGTGATTTTGCTCCTTCTGAGACTGAGACATTTTCCCCAGGTCTCCCTTTCTTGTCCCATATTTGTCCTTTCACATCATTTTTCCAGATGCAACTGCTGGGTCAGACATAGCTGTGGCCAGCTCTAGTCTAGGTCTGGCCCCCGCATCTGGGCTGTTTGTTTGAACATAATCAGAGTTTTCTGAAAGAATGTCCCTCATCTCTCACAGCTCTAGAGGATGGGAAGAACATTGTCCCAGGCAGAGTAAGCATTGAAGCAAAGGCAACCTGAAAAGATCTTTTGCTCAAGCAAATCTCCATTTCATTTTCCTCTATGGTTGTTTCCACCACTTTAGCTTATGCTTTGAAGTTCCCAGGAAGAGAAACACCTGAGCATGCTCAATGTCTGGCCCAGTTTCTTCCCCATGTGCACTTATACAGGGGATCTCTACAGCTCTTTAGAACCACCAGATAAAACAATACCCTAATTATTAGAAACCTCTTTTACTTTAACAGTGCTCAAACTCTGCTGTGACCGTGTGCACTTGAGATTTTATTAATTCCTCAAATAATTATTTAGCATCTTGTGTTTCCTCCTACCTCTAGTAACCCTCTGTTTTGCTTCTCTGGCACCACACCAACAGAAAACCAGCATTTGCAGACCTGATAGCAAGTGGAGACACACAGGACTCAGCTGATTTAGATTTCTAAGATCTCGACCTCCCAAGTTGTTGCTACTAATGACAGCTACCACCACAGCTAATTTTCATGTTTGTGAACACAGCAGCACAGTGCTGGTTTTCATGCTTTTGAGGAAAAGCTTTCCGATAGAGAAATTTGTGCATTTCAAAGTGGGGCTTTTCATGGTTTGTGAAGTACTTTCCTTGCATTTGTTTGCTTAATTTTTTTTTTTCTTGGTGGGAGTGTCCAAAATGTAGAAGGACTCCTTGAAATATAGCAGGTATGCAGGAGGGAAAAGAGGAGCTACATGAGCTCTTTAGAAAAGTACATTATTCTCAAATGTGTAAACGGAACAATTGATTTTAACTCTGACAATGACAGATGTGCCTATGGTTTTCAAGAGGAGAAACAAAGCAAAACTAAAAGAGAGTGGATAAAGATTCACAAAAAAACCACAACTGGTCTTCACAGTTCCAACACTGATTTGCTTTATGGTCTCTTTCAGAGCCTCAGTTTATAAAACAAAGAAAGAAATTCTCTGTCAGATAAACATCAGACTAAGATAACAGTATCATTACTGCTATCACAAAATGTACATTTTGATATTTTCCACCCACTGAAACCTGGTACTAGTTTATACAAGATATATAAAGGTAGGCAACAATTAGAACGGGCTGATAAAGCAAGGATGAGCTTTGCAACAGAGTATCTTTAATGCAAGTACTGTGTTCTAGGCCCCAGATAGGCACTCAGGCACTCCCCACTGTGCTTGAGTTGCCTACTTTACCACAGAGGTAACTGCTGATTGACCAGGATATTAAATAAAGCACTGCTTTGGGTTACTGTGGGGAGATGACGATTTAATCATCCACCTTTAACAAGGCTTACAATCACAGCACACAGCAGAGACAGGTTTAGCAAGAGAACGAATTCCAGTTGGGTCAAACAGGTCTTGGTACAGCCTTGTGACAGTAACAGAAAAACTCACCAAGATGGCACAGCACTGCAGTCATCTTAAACACCCCTGTCAGGAACAGAGCCCTTTGGGGCTGAGCATCCTGCCAACAGCTAGGAAAACACAGCCTTTCTCCATGGGGCTCTGACCTGATTACAAACTAGAGGCAAAATATGAGAGTGCTAACCATGTGGGGAAGAAGCAGGAGAGTAGAAGTGGAGAGGTGGGAGAACAGGGATGAAAGAAGTCCCTGAGTGTTGTAAGTGGCTGTTCTTCATCAGGGACTTTTCTATGATCACTTGTCTTCTAAATAAATATCCAGGTGCCTCACATTTTATCTCCAAGTTTACATGTGCTAGGATGTGTGCAGGGAGAAAGGAGTACAGTACAAGTCTGACCTCCTGACAGTGCTCCCCTGACACTGGGTCTTGCCCAGCGATTCAAACCTGCACCACAGCTTTTCTCCTGCTGTAAGGCCACTGCAGCATCTCTTCTGATGGTGCTTCCTGTCTGCCAGTCACTGTTCAGGCAAACCAGCTGCACTCAACACACGTGTCCAGGGCAGAGAAGTCACAGCTCAGGACTGCAGGTAAGTGGGGAAAGGGCCAAGTTGCTGTGGTGTGTGAGAAGCTTTGCCTGGAGCACACAGACCCCTGCTGAGCTGGGCACTCCCTGTGCCAGGCACAGCAGGGCTGAAACAAAAAGCCTGGAATGTTTACATCCTTGTGTAATCTACTGCTGATTCTTCCACATGTCACAGCAGAAAAGGATCCTTTTCTGAGGGTTTCAAAGGGTGAAAGGCCAGTGACCTTACAGATGCACCAAAGGAGGCCATGGATAATGAGGAGCTGTTTGTAAAGGCATAGTGAGCCCAGACTCCCATGGCAGACAGGTATTGCAAAAATAAACTAGAATATGTGGGCAAGCAGGATCAGACTTATGAAAACCTTTTTCAGCAAGGAACAACCTTGACTGGTTCAGGGAAAAGAGGAGACACCTAAATGATTCCAGGAGTGAGAGTCATGAGGAGAATGAAGGGCAGAAGTGGTTGGGGACTTTCCCTATGAGCACCTTTTTAAAGAAAGGCTCAATTTCCCTCAAACTGAAATTTTCTGTGAAAAACTGCTTTCTTTCTTGTGTTTCTTCTAGCTTGATGGCTCCAGGGCTACAGCATCCCCTCATCCTGAACTTCCTTCTCTTCTTGTTTCCTAACACCCAGTGCACTTTGAAAACCTGAGGAGGTAGGCAAGCAGAAACCATATCCAAAATACATTTTGATTGTTTAAAGTTACTATTTGTTGGAGGGAGAGGGAAAATAATAAAAAAGTTTCATTTTGTGGTTTCCCTCCCCCACAACTTTTCCTCCTTATTTGGGTAAGGAACCATGTGAAGGTCAGAATGTTTTATATGTTGCTCAAGCCAAAAATAAAAGTAATTTTCTCCATCCCTCAATACACATTCCATCTAAAAAAATCCAAAAGGCAGGAAAAAAAAACAAGTCAAGAGCTTTCAAAACAAAGGGAGTGGAAAGGTGAAAGACCAATGGATAGACCTGAAATGTGTTTGGTTCGCGTGTTTTCACATTTGAAAGACATTTTGTTAAAAGGGAACCATAGCGTAACATAAAAGAAGTTTATAGCTGTAACAGTATACAGGAGTTGGAGCCAAGCAGCTCTGTCTAAATGTGCCTGAAGGGTTACCCCAGCCTAGGCAATAGCTTCCAGAACTACAATGCAGGTTACAACTTTTAAAAACAAGCAAAAAGCTTTGTGTAAGACTTCCCTGTGAGGAATATGAAACAAAAGAAGTTGCCTGAAAATCTCCCGTGAGCTAAAACTCTGCGTTTAGTCCAAAATAGTGCACAACCTCTCTTCCAAGGACAGAAATACCAGAACTTTTCCGTCAAGATGGTTTGGTAAGACAGCTACCAGAACCAGGCACAGCCCACTGGAGACGCTAACAGAGCAAGGAGCCGTTGCAGAGCACAGCCAGGGAAAGTAGTTTGTGGCATGGAGCAAGGCAGAACTGCTAGGACGAGCGATAAGTAATGGCAATGACTGGCATGGAGAGGAGCAGCAAGCAGAGACAGGTCATGGGACCAGATCAGCTCAGCCTAAGTTGGCTCTTGCTACCCAGCAAGACATCATAATCTCAAACCATGAGTGTAATTCATCACAGAGGAGGAAAGTAACCAGCTGGCTGAGCAGCTGCTCCGTGGAGGAAAACACGGGAAACTGTTATAGTTATACATTAGGAACTAGCTTTCATTATGCTCTTTGTTGTCTGGCGAGGTTTTCTCTCACATCAATGAAAATACCTTTTTTTGGCCATCAGTCAAAAGCAATATGAAAGAGGATTGATCACTCTGAGTGACAGGCAGGACCACGAAAAAGCTGGGAGGCCATCTGAGGAGATAATTGAAAGGAAAGTTCAAGGGAAACAAATGGAGAAAAAGAACAACTATTTTGGACTCCTAAACCAGTGCCTAAAATAGCATATTTATTTCTTAGCATAACATACCTTTATTTAATTTTTAGATAATCCCAATGAATCCTGTAAGATCTTTCCATAAGGGGTAAAACTGGAGTAGCAATGACTTTGATGGTTTAGAGCAGGGATTTGTGAATCAGACATCCTGACATGAAAAGTTCTAGTCATGAAGCTTTCAGTGACCTTTGGCAGGTAGCTCAACATCAACCTTTTAGAAAACCCATAATCCTGTAATGAAAGAAACCTTAATAAGCAAGAAGCAGTACTGTTATTGTTACTTCTTAAAGTTACAGGGGAGAAAGTTTTCTGGCATTCCAGTCTACATCTGCTCAAAGACTTTATTTTTCTCCATATTTTTTCTCCATGATGTGTGACCATTACTCATTCTAGCAATTGCTTTCAAAAAATATACATATGGCTGGAGAAAACTCTATTTTATTTCTCTTTCTTCACTGCTGCAACCTTCTATTTTTGTAGGGCTAATCAGTAACAGACAAGCCTAATTCTCTCTCCTCCTTCACCATGACACTAAGAGCCAACGATGCCTTTCAGAAACAATAAACTACACATGATATTTTCAGGAATGCTGACATGCAAACAATCCTGGGACAGAAATAGACAATAAAGACATGATACATAATGACTACAAATTCTGTTTAAGTGTAACAGCAAATTTTAGCAGTTTGCCTAGGACTGACTTCTCAGCAGATTGCTGCAAAGCAAGTCTGGGATCAGGAAGACACAGAATGCCCAGCAGAATGGCACCACACAGGATTTGGGTTCTTGCATCCTAATACATCTCACCCAGCATTAGGTAGTGGAGTGAAGCTCTTGTCTGAAGAGCCTACATTATCATTATTACCCTGACAGTCTGAAATAAGAGAGGGAAGTATCCAGGGTAGAATTAGAGTAATTTTCCGGAGATGCTAGTGTCTCTCCATTGCCTATAAAAGGAGACTCTGCATTAGGCTCCAGACTTGGATGATTCAGTTATGCTTCTGAAGACAGGCAGGGTAAATACAGACCATGGATCGTTACATCTGCCTACAAAGAACAAACTGCGTCTTTACAGCGCCTTCTCCATTTCTCCATACTATGAGTTGTTTCCTCTTCATTTACTAAAAGACAGATCCCAATCCTCAATGAGTAAGTATGATTTCAGAGGGTTTCCACAAGAGCTTCTTAGCCTAAGAACCCACACATGTGCCATTCAAGAAGTAGCAACACAGGCCAACTGAAAGGACTAGGTCTTGAAGGACTGACAGTGCTCTAAACAAGAAAAACACTTTTTGACAGACAAAGGAGATTTTTTTTTTCAGTTCCTCTTCTCAGTTCAGTAAGTTCAGAGATCAAGCTGGCTGGTTCAGATTTCTTCAGATCTTATCTCCCAAGACAGCTGTGAAGCTCATCAAAGTGTTCTCACACTGCTCATACATCAGTGCTAAGTAAACTTCAGTTGGTAACTGAATCTGGCCCCTGGAGTTTGATATCCCTTGCACTACTGCTCCGTGTATAAATTAAAAAGTGATCATTATTATTTTTTCATCAGCGACTCTTTAAAAGCACAAAGAACAATTGTCTGCTTGTCTTTATAACTATGTAAAGGAAGAATGAGACAAAGGTTGTTTCCAGATAATTTCAAGTTATACTTTAAATCAAATCATGAAGAGGATAATGTATTGTTAATCAGCAACCTCTAAGGGATTTCCAGAATAAATATCTTTAAACGAAAATTTAAACCTATAGTTCTGTATGAAGAATTTTGGCACAAAAATAATACAAGATAATACGGGTTTAAATTTAAGAGCATTGTCAGAAATTTAGAACAGAGCTCCCTTTCTCTTATGTGAGTTTGAAATATGTAAAACAATTTACTTTTTAGGCTGATAGCCTGAGACATCTGAGGTGTTCTTATACCATACAGTGATCAGTGGTTACAGGGTGCAAATGTGAGTGCCTGGACAGAAACACAGAGCCTGCCTCTATACCAGCCACTGTCTGAACGTGCTCAAATATCAACACGCCACATATTTGCACCCTCACTCAGGAAGCTCTGCTGTGGCCCCTCAAAGGGAGGATTTCCAAGACAGAGTTATTGGTAAAGAGGAAAAATGCACGTTACTTCTTTCAGCTGTGGTCTTTTTCCAAGAACCCTGTCCTGTTTGTGCTGGACAGCCCTGAGCACACTGTCTATAGATGCTCCATGTCTTTGCAAGCTAAAGGAACTACAGAAACATGCCTATGAAAACACCAGAAGGTGAAGAACTATGTGGGCAATATTCTCCTTCCTAGTGTGGCTCCTTGTGTGGCAAATCCAACACAATCTGGTCAAGGAGTAACAGGGGTTGTGTAGCTACGCAGGGTGCTTTCACTCTATACTCTGTCACCACTATAGATTAGGGAGATATCTATAGTCAGTAGGAATCATCTGAAACTCCTGCATAATCCCATGCCACCGTGGACTCAAATTAAGGTATGACAGTCCTTTATTAACAGTTCAAAATAAGCAACTAAATCACTCAGCAGTGCTTGTTATTTAAGTGGCCATTTTCACAATATTTGCAGAATACTAATCAGCACAAATAAACCACCACTTTACTTTCAAGCCAGCATTGGTTACTTGTAAGTCCTCTTCAGAAGATGAGTGGTGCCACAAATCTCTTAATTGCCTGGACTCACACTCACATTGCTTGAAAACATTCCCGTTCCTTTGGCAGGAACAGAATGGAATGAAAATTGCCATGAAAAAGCAGTTGACAAAATGTTTTATGGCACGGTCTGTGATGAAAAGTGGATGGAAGCAAACAGAAAACCCTTTTACTACAATTGTACACCCTTTACTGCATAAATAATAAACAGAGAAGAGCTGCATCAGAGGTGTTAGAGATGTATGTGAGATTGGAGACACGTGCACATAGTATTAAGTTGGTCATTTAGAGCTCTGTAGGTAAAGGTTGTATGGTGTTCTATCAGAATTGTCTGGTGAGATATTCATATAGATAATAAACGGGGACACTGTGGCCTCACCAGCTGCTGGGGGAACAGGGTTAGTGAGAACAAAGGTATTTATCTCTTAGTCACAAATAAAAGCCTGTTTTCTCTCCTGCTGTATCCCATTAGGAGAAGGTTGCCAAGAAGTTTTATCACTACTGATTCCTTTTTCATTACTTTTGGGGGGCAATACAATCATAATCAGAACGTCTGCTCACTATCACTTATGGCTGGTAAGGTCACATACACCTTCTAAGCTCAGAGAAAGCACAGCAGCAAGACTTTGAATATGTAAACATGTGAGTGACAAACATTAAGTGCATCTCATGACTTCATCAATTTACCAAAAGAGTTGTAAAAATTCTCTAGGATGCTTTGAATTGTAATGTTTTAATTAGTGATTGACAGTGGGAGCTATTTGCAGACTAAATGTGTTCAGATGGCCACACAGAGCATGTGATGTATTCTTGCAGGGTGCTACAGCTGAAGTCATCTGATAGTAAATATAATATTGACTTACTTATAATGTTCTTTTTTTTTTTCCTTAGCAATTGTTTATTAATAAATCTCGTTTTACAAGACCCAGTGAAGGTATTATTGCAAAAAAACCATAAAAGGAGATATATAGTCTCATTTCTTCTGTCTCTGAAACCAACTATGACAAGCTGGAAAACTACAGAATGTTGGACAACTCTTCACTGCCTTGAAGGGATCAAAACAACTGAGTGTAAACATGCAAATTGGGGAGTAATGTACAGACCTAAATAAAATCCTCTAAAATCTTGTGTGAGAGCTAAATGAAACATAAACTGCCTCAAATATCCAAGCATTCTTCTGCAAATGGACTTCATAGATCACATGTATCACATGAAGTGTTCAGCATTCTCAGATAGTGTATGGAGACAGACAGATGTTGGCAGGACATTTTTCCATACAAATGATGTCAGGATCATGCCCTGATCTGCTTTCTCTGCCAGTAAAAGCCAGGCACATTACAAGTTAAAGTGCTTGGTTATGAAGAGAGACAGCCTTTCCTCTTCAGTACTCTGCAGTCTCCCACAACAATGGCAGCTGGTAAATGTAATGATATCAGAATGGCCACATGGCCTTTTTATCCATCACCAGAGGCAGATAACCACGTAAGGAAACCAAAACTATGTCCCTTAATGTATCTGGGCATGAAGCCAACAGACGGCAAATCCCGAATTTAGAGAAATCAGATGAACCTGACACTAGTCTAGCTTGACCTTCTCAATAACCAAGAAGATTTGAGACATCACTGCAGCTGGAAAGGCAACAGTTCCAGCTTTCTTAGCACTGCCTACCCTCTTGTCAGTAAAAGTTTGTCAATGTCATCTTGCTGTTCACCACTGGTCGTTTTCTGCCATGATGGGCCTGCTCCATTTTGCCATGCAGAGCTACCACAGATAACACTTTGTTCGTGGCCAAGAAACCACCAGCACACAGTACCTCTACATCCACCTATTTTTCAGGTCTTCTTTACAGGCAGGCATCTCAACCAAAGTGAAGCAAGAAGCAAGTACACATCTGCAGCAACTACAAAATAACAGCATGAAAGTCAAAGGGATTTTTCTTCTCCCCTTTCTGGACAGAATTTCAGCACCTTCTCCCACAGCTGTGCTCTAAAAGGATCAAACAGCACAGTTCTTCCCTATCTGAAACCAGAGAACTTCTAAAAAACAACTGAAGCAATGAAGTATTTTACACACTCAGCAACCCAACATTTTTATAATGATCCTAAATACTTTTGGTGTTAAAAGAGTTTCTTGTCAGTTCCTGCCTGTGTTGAACCTCATGGCAGCTCACAAATTTTCTTAACTGTTGTTGCTTTTGTGTGAATGGTGCTCCATTTCCTGTGAAGGCTGCAAATGCAGTTTCACACCATTTATTTTCTTTCCTTCTTTAAAACACTATATATTCATAACTCAGCATCCTCAGCACACCATTATTTATCTTGGTTCACATGTGCAAATGGATGTAATTGTATTAATACATAGATGTAGTAGCAAATAGTCTTGTAAAAATGTCTGATGGTGTGAGGTAGTGATTATTTCTAATGATTTTTTATAGCATAACATTTCTTACATTAATATTGTAACTTGGCAGTCCACAATGTTTACACTGGTTTTTCATACAGCACAATGTGTATTTCAGTTATGCTGTGACTGTAGGGATTTTGTGCAGTTCAAACTGAAACCCAGCCAGAATCAGAAGTGTTTCCTTGACAGTGTGAAACTCTCTGAGAACACAGCCCTGACATGCCATTAGTACATACAGCAGATAGTCTTGCCTTGCTAATGGTGCAGATGACTAGAAAATAGATGAACGAGCCCTGTTAAACACAGCTTAACCCTCAAATCCAGTCCAAATGGCACACACTTGGCCTACACAAAGCCTTCATCCAGCTAATCAGTTTTGCAAGACCTCTCTGTGCACAGTTGATATTCCATGCCCAAATACTCTATCCCTCTGGCAAGAATAACCAGGGAAGTTAGATAAGGATTTACTGATCTCTCAGGGTCCATCTTCTTGGAGATACCTTTACCAAAATCTATTAATGCTGTTATTAGCAGACTGAGAGGATGCAAAATAGTCTTGGAGTCTGTATTAAGAACACGTGACACAACAAAACCTGTCCCTATTAACATCCAGGTGTAAGACAAGATTGATGCAGAACAGGTGACGTGACAACAAAGATATGGATGAACAAGTGAAGGAGCGCAAGCTCTGCCACAGAGATCATCTTTCACCAGAACTTGTACTGCACTGAACAGCTGGAGAGGGTGAGCCACAGGACATCCTGACAGGGAAAACTGCACCTGTGAGAAACTGTTTAATTCTGAGCTGTGTGAAAGGAGTGCCTTCCTCAGAGAAACTATGCTGTATCATTACGTGTTTAGAAGACAGAGAAGTCTAACAAACTCAGGGCTCTCTTGTCAGGATTTGTTCTCCCACGTCTTTTCATTTTAGACTTGAATTGGGAGGAACTCAGTTGAAGGTTACTTAATTTTGACAAAGCAAGAAATTATTATAGATAAATGTTGCTTATGATCAGTGACAATATACAGGTAGACAGCTTCATCTGCCAAATGATGGGCATTTAACAAAATAAGCACAATAAGAATTGCATGACAGATATACAGGAGGTGATTAGTTTCAAAAAAAAGCCCCCAACATACTCAGATATCTTCCTCCTCCTCATGGAATCTACAATTCATATTTCTGTTTAGCTGATAATTTCATTTATGAGTTACAAAGCATTTATCTTGAATAGTACAGATGTTTAGTGAACAGAATGATTCATCTCTTCCTCTCTACTTTCTAAGTAGGACAAAGAGATGCCTCCAGTGTGTGCTAGGATGGAAGCATGTCTGTCATTAAGTTGTTGCTTCCCAGATAATAACTACCCACTAAGAGAAAAATTTGGAAAGACTGCTGCCAACAGAACTCACACAGAGAAATGCTTTCTAAAGTGATTGTGCTCCAGAGACTCTCACTGCTTGTTTCTTTCTCTCACCAAAAGCCACAGTACAAAGACCTGTTCCTTTTGAAAACCAGTGACACAGCCTCATTGCCTTGCATGCGTGGGAAGTAAAAGTCTGAATGGGCTTCATGAATTAACCTCATGAACATTTCTACTGAATTCAGAAGATGTGTGAGATAAAGTTTCAATTTGGAAAGACTGAACAAAAGTGTAAATCACCCTAGGGAATGAAGAATACCCAGGATAATACAGATTCTTATTGACATTAAATTCCACAATTAGAAAAAGCAGAAAAACCACCAGAATTTAAACCCCTTGATTTTTCAGATTTTAGCCCTAACACTGTATTAACTTCATATAGTTTGCTGAGAGTATTCCAACTGAATACCAAATACATGCTCTATTTAATATATAGCTTATGAATTTCATTACCATGCAGTATGTTTGCTGACACATAATGAAAGCAAAGTTGCTTAAATTAAGCATCTGTTACATTCAGTCCCAGTTTTAGTTATATATATGGCATGAATATTTTTGTGGTTTTAGAGGAAAACCTGAGTAGGTAGAAATACTGGCAAACTTTTGAAGACTGTCCAAGAAATGGTCACAAATATTTGCAGAGGACATCCACAGCTAGAGTTCTGTTTTTGCTGGTGCACTCCAGCTATGGCACTAAAAGCACCACAGGTTTGCATGTTGAATAACAGTTGCCTGTCTCCTGTCCTTGTTGGTTCACGTCTATTTTGCATGTGACAGCTTTGTCGCTCCATCTCCGCCTCATTTTTCACTTGGAGGAAGGTAATGGCATAAAGAACCCCAGGGACATTAGAATGCTCCATAAACATGAACAGAGCATTCAGCCTCTTCATTTAAAGCAGGTACCATATTGCTACCAACATCTGCTGTGGGCTGTAATGGGGCCCTTAAACAAACCACACCACCCTGAACGAGCAGAGCCCTGGAACATCTGTTGATTGTGCTTGCATAGCTGGCAGCTACAAACACGGCATCTCATACTTACTGTCACTGATGCTGTTGTGCTGGTACTCATATGGATTCCTTTGGGAGGGAAAAGTTATCCACCTGGAGCCGAGGTTCTCGGAGACGAGCCTGTGCTGTATAAACTGTACTTCTGTGAGGAGGGCTCTGAGCATTGGGGTGTGCATTTCACTGGAGCCAGCAAACTCATTGCATGGGTATGTGGACTCCATAAGTGGTGACAGTGCAAAGATCATCTGAACAGCACCACTAAACTGTCAGTTTATGCTGTTTCCACACAGGAGGGTGAAATACACCACAGTTCAATTGCTCTTTACACTTGAAATTATTTTTTCTATTAAACATCACTTTCTCAGAACAGTAGAGCACCTACAGCAAATTGCTCACTTGTGACAAATTAACCACTGAAAATAGTGTCACATTCTTATGAGGAAAGGACTGATTGATGATTTCCAACATGAAACCATGAGATACTGAAAGAGCATTAGGATTTTAGCAGATTTCCAGCATACACAGAGCTGTGTGTGAAATCTTGGTTATGGCACCAGCCTCTGGATGAGTCACTAATCTTTACAGCTGCAAATAGAGGGTCATTTTTTATCTCTTTAGTATGGATATTACCTGTTGAACATCCTGCTGGAAAACACAAAGCTGCAGCCTTTGATGTAGCCGGACCTTTCTGTGTTGCCAGATGCTTTCTAGGCGCCGCTGGTGGTGCAGGACTTCATGTACCACATCCAACACCTGGTGAACAGCCTTGGAGTAGTTTGCAGTGGCAGTGAGGGATTCAGAATTCCCAGGACTCAAGGGACGCTGTAGGACATCCAGCAAGGCTTTTCCATCCTGGCTCACCTGAATGAAGAAATAGGTCTGCTTCACTGCACTGGTACTTAAACATCTGACAGCTGACAGAGAACAGTCTAGCTCATTCTTTTTCTGCTGTATGTTCTCCTTATTTCAGTCAAAAAGGAAGAAAGAGACCATAACATCTCTTTTTGACTTGTACTTACACATTCAGCATTGGCCTTTGCTTCCTAGCGGGCCTGCTGTGTCACTCAGCTGGAACGCCGGTACCGCCCTGCTGGGGCTGCACACATTGATCCCAGGGCTATATTCCATTCTGACACTCAGGGACTGAAAATTCCTGACGCACACTGCTTGGTGACAGGTGGCATTTGCAAGAGCGGGCCTATTTTTGTGAGGAGGTGGCATTTTAAGAAAACCACAGATGGCAGAGTCATTCATATTCTGTATAATAAGTGAGAGTCCTTTCTTC
This sequence comes from Oriolus oriolus, assembly GCA_013400235.1. NCBI lineage: Eukaryota > Metazoa > Chordata > Aves > Passeriformes > Corvidae > Oriolus > Oriolus oriolus. The sequence continues at coordinate 347,936 of VXBT01003828.1, forward strand.
GTAGGACTACTAAGTATGTCTATACGTTGAGAAGTGTGACATTCCATTCTGTATTTCATTCAGTGGCAGTGAAAAATAAATTAGTATATGACTGATTCTTTTCTTCCCCAGGAACAGCTCAGAGGGACCCATAGTCTCCATTTTCAATGGACTACAAAGTTTGCTGGTAAATGCAAAGCCCTCTGCAGACGTATAACCTTTTTCAAGCATATTAAAAGATATTTGCAGATGCAAAGGCATTTGGGCATCAAAAAAAATCAGAATGCCTGGTTTTTTAATGCCGGAATTTTTTTTTCTGGAACATTCCTGTACCATTTTCATATTGCAGGGCAAAATGACAAATGTAACCATAAAAAGCAGGTTTGTACTAAAAAATGTGCGCATGCAGTGCTTCTCAACAAATGGTTTTTTGAAGTAATTTTTCAGTTCCAGATTACAAAATTAAAATATTTTGTTCAACAGAAATGATAAATGAGGACACTATTGTAATCCCTGTCTCTTCCCAGCCCACTTTTCTATTTCTGCTCTGAAACAAACTGCAGTGAAAATGACAAGATTTCCTGAAAAGTGTATTTGTATGCAGTCACAATTACCGATCTTGCCAGAAAACAGGGTAATGAATTTTTTTCATCCACTTCAAATCTGGAACATTATCAGTCAAAGTTAAAACACATCTCCAGGATTTCCATGTCTCATTTATTCCTGTATTATAAGTTGCTTGTTCAAATATAGCAGATATCCTTTAATGCCCAAACCTGTGTGTCCTAGGTTACAATGTAAGATATAACCAAAAGCATTTATTCTATTATCATCTCCACAAGTTGTTAAAGCAGGTGGGGCAATGCTCGTTATCTCCTGTCATGACTCATCCCTGATAACTCCCTCCGGGAGCTATCTCTCTTTAATGGGCCATCAAGGACCCACTGCATGACTCACAGAATTACATCAGCCCATTGTGAGATGCTCTGCCCAGGGGGGAGGAGCCAAGAATTCCCACCTGGATATAATCTGGGGTTTGGAACAGCACAAGCAGCCCACATCAACTGGACTCCCAGAGGACAAGAGCTACTGTTTGGACCTTCAGGTGAAGACCAGCCCCTTCTTTCTACAGGATCACTGCTTCAATAGGACCATTTTATCTGGACTGCTGCCACCACCCTGACCAACAGGGTGTCAGGTTGTATCCTGACTCTGTCAGTGCTCTTGTACTATTGCATTTATTTTTCTTTTAATTTTCCTATTAAATTGTAATTCTGACTTGCAATCTCCCACTGGCACGTGAGCCATGCCGCGTCTGTGGTAGCACTCTGCATCTGGTGCATTTTCAGAGAAATCAAGAGATCCTTTGAGATGCATGCTGGCAAAAATTGGGAGTCAAATCTCATGATATTTATGACTATTTGGTGGCCTTAGGCAAATTCTTGGATATTTTTTAAGTATTCAAGGCAATTTGGGATTATATCAGGAAATAACGGGAAAGCACATAAGGGAGCAGCTTCCCATACTCAATTTCAGTTGCTGCTGAAGATCAGCTGGAATAATTTTCACATGCTGGAGCCTTCTGGGGTCACAGAGGGAACAACATATGATATGATGGAGGATTTTAGGAGGAAACACCGAGGCACAGGTGTTACCTTGGCAAGATTATGGAGATGGCATTAGCTGCTAGTCAGGAAGAAGCAGCTTCCAGAGGAAGGGGATAAGGCATTCTACATCCTATTTTATCTGTGGGAAGACAATCAGCAACTACTTAATCACTGGGAACAGGAAACCAAGGCTATGGACACATGTGGGTGCAGTTTAGGAGACCAGAAACTCCCTCTTTGCACTGGCTAAATTCACTGTGTAATTCACTATGTATCTATTACTGAGCTTTTGGGCTTAGAGTTGATCTGAATCAGCCCCTGGATGACGTTGCAATGGTTTTAGTGGAGTTCCTCTTGATTTACACTACTAGCAATCACAGCAGAACTGGGATTTAAAGGAGAGGTTCAACAGTTTACCAGTAAGAGATGTGACTGCACAGAAAATATAACAGACATGTTTTACTCAGGACAACTTTCTTACAACGTTTGTGCTCTAATACAGGCCTATTAATAGCTACACTCCTGCACTGTCTCGTACTCCTTCCTCTTCTGTGGGATGTGGGTTTTTATCTGTTGTATGGCAATTTGTTTCTGCTGTCCGTCTAAAAAGCCTCAGAGACTACAAATTATGATTTTTCCCTAATGGGGATAACCTCCCAGTTATTCTCTGCACAGACAGAGATAAAACACCAGATTTGAAGTCCTTGTGTTGTCCTGTTAATAATCGTTAATACAAATCAGAGGCTATTAGAAGTGTTTTTCTGCTCTCCTATTTACATCCCCATCCCATCAAACTGGACTAAATAAATGAAAAGGAGCATTTTGACCATCAGGTAACCAGTGGTACTCAGTATTCACAAGGATAACACAGATATTCCAGGGTTTCATATCATCTACAGCTCTGAAATTCTTCAGCTTAAGAAGCTTGTTTTCCAAAGTTGTGAATACTATTGCATTCCTGATCAATAGATCAGAAGGTTTGTGCTCTCAGAGTTCCCCAATGAGCAGATTTCAGAAAGGAACAGCCTCACAAATGGAGAAGCCACCTGCTGTGCTCTTTCAGTCATTTCCATGTTCTCCTTATAACTGCAAAAATAAATCAACAAAATTCTTTTTATGAGAATCTTTTTGAATTTTTTAAGGACTGTGCAAGGAGACAATGAAACAACCCAGGTTAGTCACATCACTTCACTTACATCTTATTTGCAACATATTTTTAAGTATTGCAAAAGTTTTAAGCTGAATGGACCTGTATTCTGCAGGACTTGCAGTCCCAGTAAGGTGTAAGTGCCAGTGTTGCATTTGTCAAAGCAAACTTCATCCTTTCTCACTTATTTTGAGAAGTACCCAGCTGCTGCTGGACTCTGGCAAAGTTTAGTTCACCACCTGACACAAAACATGTATACATTCTTATCACCTGGTGATATTCCTGGCTTTGTGGTAGGAAAAGGATGGGCAGAATGCAAATGCTTCTGAAAGAAGTTACGTGACCTCGGGTGAACCAAAAATTAGATTTAGTTGTGCTAGTGGGATCATCCCACAGCTGCTCTATACAAAGATAGGGAATAAATCAAAATCTGCAGATATCCTTTAGAGTGGGCCAGGAAGACCTCCAGAGCCTTGGGAGTGACAAGACTAATGGTGCCATCTGTGAAACAGCTACAGTTTGCACTAGGGAAAAAAAATAGGGTTTGGAGCAAATATATAATTCCTCTAGGAAGGGACAGTAAAGTGCAGTTAAGTCACAGTGAACAAGGTGTTCTTACCATCAACCAGGCTCAAGCCTGACTGGAGAAAACCTTTCCCTCCCTCTCCACCTTATCTTTACCACATCAGTGCAGGCTCCAGCAGGGATGTCCCAATTTTCCCCCCTGCTGTTCATGCACGAGAAACACTGGTGGAGCAACACAAACACCCCCTGGCTAGAGACACTGAGAGGAAATCTCTGTGCAAGAGGGGAATCTGCCAAAGGAATACACCTGTGTGTACCTCCTCCCTCCAGCCCTGTTTTGCCCAAAGGAGAAGCAGGAGCACCACTCAAGTTTCAGAAAGAAGGCCTGTTCTGCCAGCAGCTTGGTTTAGTGCAGGAGAAGATTTCCTAGCTGTGAGGTGCACACCAGGTCTGTGATCTCCACCTCCACTAATTCTGAGCTTGACTCAAGCTTAATAAAGGAAATAAGGCAAAAAGTTGTGACTGCAACCGTCATATAGATTGGAGAATAGGCATGTGGATAGGAGGCAGGACTCCTAAGACTTTCTGTCTCCCCACATAGCTGTGGGAAAATGGATGAATGTTTCTAAAATAACAGACTGTAACTTTTCTGGCAATTCTACATACTATTTCAAAATGTACTTTTTAGTAAAACAGTATAGAGATAATTTAAACACCTGTGTTTCTGACAAATTATATCTTTCTGAGGAAACATCAGCAAAAGCAATATGGATGTTAATGGTTACTTTTGGTAATGAGTTTTAAACAAAATTTTCATTTCACAAAAACTAAAATCAAGGCTGACAAATAAAATGCTAGTTTAAAACATTATTTTTTATTTAATCCAAACTTGACTTAATTCTTAGAAATATTTTTAAATGCAACCTAAAAACTTAGTTTCACCTGACTGGGCACTTCTAGCAACAAAAGATCAACAGGACTCTCCTGTGTTTGGCACACAATGCACTGTTCCTGAGAAGCCTGAGTAAGGAAACACCCTTTTTAATTGCAAGCCAGACTTGCTCATTCTTATTTGACTAACTCCCAAATTCTTGCAGGTGTTTGGGAAGAAGAGATTTCTATCTAATATTCCTTACATTCATCATCAAGGTACCTGCACAACTTCACTGTGAATGCATGAGTGTCTACCACCAAGATTAAATAGTAGATCAGTTTATCTTCTATTTTATACTATAGATTCTTTCAAGGCCATGATGACCAGAGCAAGGGATGAGCACGTAGGAGATATATAGATATATATGTATATGTGTGTGTATAATATTGCAATATTCTGTCCTGGAGTCTTCACCTGGTAATCTACTAAGTATAGCAAACACTACCACAGTCCTCCAGTCCAGCTTGGAAAACCCTGCAAGGAGCAAAATCCCTTCACAGCCAGAGAGACACTCCACTACAGCACAGTCCAGGGAAACATGACATTTTACTTCATGCCGTATAGCCTGAACGAGGAAAAAAGCAAGTAAAGAACTTCATGTGGGTTTTTTTGACAAAATTCCAGAGAATTTGTCTCAGCATTCTTGGCATCCTCTTTTAAAGGAAAAAAGCACATACCCTATTTAGGTCGGAGATATTTTACAACAGTATATACAAACACATCTGACATGGTGCTTAGGGACAGGATTTAGTGGTAGATGATAGTTTTAGCTTGGCAGTTGGATTCAGGATTTTAAGGGTCTTTTCCAGCCTAAATGATTCTAGATTCTATCTAAAGCAAAGTCTTTTGAGCATTTGTTGCAGTTAGAACCCTACATCTCTTCAACTTGTACACTGAAGGAAAAAGCCTTTGGCATGCTTTGAGCCATGAGCATACCAGTGCTAGAGCCAGGACTCATCCATAGAAGGAAAGCAAAAGGAGTAAAGGTTCTGGTGGCAAAAAGGGGTTCCCAGTTCAGCAGAAGCAGCGAAATGATTCTTCTTTGGGGTGCCAACACTGGTTCTAGATTTCACTTCTGTATGATTTCAGATTTGTCCTTTGGTTCTTCCCTTACAAGCAAATTGCTGGGAAGTCATGTACTACAGCCTGGGATTGAGTCTGACTCCATCTTTGAAAGAGTTGCAGAAATGGAAAGGAGAACCTACCTCACTTAGAAAAGCTAAGCTCCTAAAAGCAGTCACGTGTCTGTTATCACTTAGCACGTACTCACATTTTCTCTAGGACGCACATACCTCTGTGTAGGCCTGTGTTACTTGCTCGTAGAGGGTCTGGTGATGGTGGATGGCCAGTTCCAGGTCTTGCATTTCTGAGGGGAGGCCTCCATCACTACACATTTTGCACCAGGCATCCACACCTGAAAGGAACTGAAACAATTCCAGGAACAGTGAGCAACAGTGACACAAAACAACCTCTGATCAACATCAGAAAACTTTGTAGAGTGCCACACGTGACTGCAGCAATGACTGAGAAGAACATAGCAGTTATAAAGGAGTCCTTTTGGACACCTTGGAAAGGCATGTTCCTGTCACCTCCTCAGTACTCGAAGGACACCTAGATCCAAAGGAATGTTTTCTGTTTCTTCTGGATTAAAAATAAATTCTTATTTAAGCAGGTTCAGCAAACACCCATTCTAAAAGCCTTTGCACACCATCAGGGAGGCTACAATACTGCATTCCAAAAAGGGAGGCTGCAACATGTCTAGAAAAAAAACCAGCAGTGTGAAGCACAAAAGAACACAGTGACAGCTCCAGCTGCATTTGGCATTGACTCATCTGTCTGTCTTTCCTCAGTCATTTACCTGTCCTTAAAACTACTCACATGAGCAACAGAAAACTCCCATTAAAATCACTGCTGACATTCATTTCAGTGAAAGGCAGGCAGTCTGCATTCAAGGAGCTCCCAACCTAGGTCCAGCTCAGTGGGATTGCTATTAGCATGCCAAGGCTTCAAGCCCCTGGGTCACACATGTGCTTCTGGCCCAGGTCAGCAGTGATCAGATACCATTACCATCTGATGCCTGCTAAGCAGCCAGCACAAAATGAGCTGCTGGTCTCAGTCCAGTTCCTGGTGGGCAGATCTCCATGAAAAGGGAGAAAAAAAAAATTCATTGCCATTGCAATTGATATGGTTTAGCACCTTGGTTGGAAGCCTTAACAGCCGGCCAGAAACTGAACACTTTGGGGAGCAAATGGGTGGAAAAAAATATTTTTCCACACTTAAAGGCCTCCAGAGCATTCCTGATGCACTTTGGCAGAACAAACTGAGGAAGCTCTCCTGGGTGCTGCCTGTTCTGTAAAAGAAAAGAGGAATTTAGTCTCTAAGACTCCCACTCTGTTTTTCTTTAAAGCAGGGCTTTGTTCAGTGACACAGCTCACATGTTCATATTTTGTCCATATGAACTGCCTAATGCCACCTCATTACTTCTCATTAATGCTTTCTCTTCCTCCGTCTTTCTGTTACACCAGCCTGCCATACCTTGGGCTATTTATAAAAAAGAACAGCTAATTATATAACAGATGCAGTGCCCTGTAGGACGAATGTATAACGCCACAAAACCACCCCAGGATCACAGCTTTATCGCTTCCTGAAGTGCTCACCTGTGGCTTGTTAGGAAAGCACTCACTCACAGCATGAAGGGCTGTGAGATTCAAAGCAAAGAATTCCAATTCAACTCTGTCTCTGGCATCAGTATCCTTTTCTATTGGTAGTGTAAAGCTATTCACCATGCTGCTGTGTAATCAACGCTACAAAGTGTTTGCATTGTAAACACTTCAGTGCACAAAGATTTGGTGACAAAGACAAATTCCTAAGCGTTCATATCCACAATGTACAAATCTACTGGTGACGACTGTGCTTTCTAGAAAGCTAGAGGCAAGGATGGCAGGCTCTCCTGCACTGGTTTGACTTATGATCTGTTGAATCTGTTCAGATGAAATCCTCAAACACTCCTGCATAAAGCTGAAGTCATCATATTTTTTGCCAAAGTAATGGAATTCACATGATTTCCTATGCAGTTTAAGAGCCCAGAACCGAGATCAAACCCTTTCGGGGCTGTTCCATTAACCTCTCGGTCGAAACAGTGCACAAAAGACCTTTGCACCTCACAGATGAGTGCTCCTGCAGCTGGAGTCACACTGTTATGGCTCTTATCAAAACGGCTGAATTCTACCAATTTCAGTAAAAGCTCTTATAGTCATGTTACTCATCTATTGTCACATCCCCAGACTGTGATTTGCACAGTAGGTGGGAGAAGTCTCAAGAAGATCCAATGCACAGAGCCACATGTCCACCTTGTTGTCTTGCATCTATCTTTTGTACATAGACAATATCACATATTACTTTGTTAATTTTGCTTCTCCCACTAGCAAGAGCAGTTGACATCACCTGTTTTAAAGAGTTTTAAGAAGTGCAGGCTGTCAGTGTTTGATATTCTGAAACAGTGCAGAGTGGTCTGTGCTGTGTGTGCAGAATCATGCAGGAAGAGCAAATAGGGTTTTTTTAAGGATTGTTGCAAAGTGTTAGTTCAGGCCATAGGACTATTGATTTGGATATTTTGAAAAGAGCAGCTTTGTTAATTTTTATTATTTGTCACACACTGTGGCAGACAAAAAATTATTTAAATGTAACCCTTCATGCTAGAAGCAAATTCTTATCACAAAATCACCATTTGACTGAGTTGCAAAAACTTGCATTTAAAATTGTAAATTACTAACTTAGTTTGGAACAGGAGTCATTTCTGTCTACTAAAACTCAATACCATTTAAATGAAATGCTCAAATTCGTAATTAGTTTATTGACTAGAATATCTCCTATTGGGAGCATAAAAACTGCTTAAACATGATTTGAAATGACAGGCTACAATAATTGTCCATGCTTTTCAAGGTTTTAGGAAAGATTAGGAAGAATGTCTCCCCAAAAATAAAGAAGTCCCTACAGTACCTTTGTGTCTCTGATCTAATCCAAAAGTAACTTTAAAATAATGACCTACACTTACTCCTAATTCACAACCCGAGTTGCAAATTCTGTATGCAAATTCTAACAGGTAATAAAGGATTCTCAGACTTCTTACTAATTTTCCTCAGGGACTGCTCTGCTGTACCACATGGTTGCTCCAAAACACAGCTCAGGCATTTTGTACTCGGCATTTCTCTGTATTTTTTTGCACAGTCCTTGCTGCTTGCCTCTGTGTGGAAGCTGCAGGATAACCAGGGTGGTTCTCCAGGATCCAGAAAATTTAAAACAAAATTCTAGCATGCTTTCATGTTCCAGAATGGCTGTGGGGAAAGATGGAAAGAAAGCCACGAAGCCACTTTCCTCAGTGACTCTTAATACCTCTTGCTACCCTGAGTTTTCCAATTTTTTGTATGAAGCTCCTTGTGTATTTCCTGATGCTGTTTCTGCAATTTCCCTATCTATCTTGGTCTTAGCCCTGCACCTTATAGATATTAACTGGCTTTTCCTTTCCTCTCTCTTTTCTTTTCTTCTCTTTTTCATTTCCTTGCCTCCTATAGGGGAGTTGAAGATTTGCTTAGAGCGATCCAGGCAAAGCTGAGAGATGAGAACAGCAATCTTCCTGACTGGGGAGTAAAATAATATGAAACAAATGGTCAGGGGTCACTTTTCTGAGAATCAGCATAAATATCGAATGTGTGCATTTACTACCTACTACCTTAAACAGCAATTTCTGCTCTTGCACTTTTGAGGGTAGACTCTGACCCAGAATTAATTGGTTGAGATGTTCTGGCTGATTCAAAACATTAATTTGTTCATTCTCTACAGGATCTGTAGATTGAACATCTTAGGAACACTTCAGCACACCTTCAGAGATTAGATCCAAAACGGGGAGGACACCTGGTGTGGGTGCTTCCCCCATCTGGTGGCTGGTGAGCTGGAATCTCATCTGGAGTAAATCAGCACATTCTCTTGAAATCTCAGTGAGATAAGACATGTCGTCCTACGTCCTTCTGACACTTTGAATAGTTTCAGACATACACAGAGTAGCAGATTCTCTTTTGCTCTAGAATATCTCCATGTAAGCCTGAGAAAGGGAGGGGAAATTAAAAACAAAAGAAAGAGGAAAGAAGGAAAAAACCCCAAAGAATCAAAAGATTTGTAGCAGGTGGAATGATAGGACACTTGGGAAACACCTCCACTGAAACTGCTGAGTGGTACCTTGACCTGGACAAAGTGGTTGTTTCGAGTTTAGTCTACCAGCTTTTGATCAAGCACCTGTGTTGAGGGTGCCTAGCTGGAGGCTAAGTAGTTGGCAAGGTTTGTCTTGCTTGCTTGTTTTTCTTCCATTTTTTCTTTTTCTTTGCTGTTTTCTTGATGATGCTTTAGTACGTACTAGTTGTGGTTCAAAAATTTAAGACAAGTCTGTGCACACACACACAAAAACAGAAAAGGAAAATAAATAAAACATCCAGGAATCCATTTAGCCGAGTCCCATTCATATATGCCACATGTATCTGCAATAAAAGCTAGGAAAGCACTGTGATTCTGAGGCACATGAAGACAGATGTGAGGTTCAATTCCCAGCAGGGTTGACTCAGCCTTTCATCCCTCCAAGCCAGACAAATTGTATTCTGTGCAGTTTTCTGTGTGGGGTCTTTAGGAAGAGACCTTGAAAAAACAAGTTTCTTTCTGCTCAGCTTGCATATTATAGATATTTCATAAATCTCTGTCCCCAGCCAACAACTCGCTTGCAGGCTGGGGTGTGCCAGAGGCTGAAAGATTATGGTCCTAGTAAACTGGCTTCCTGTTGGCATCACAGAGACCTTCAATCAATAGGAAGGAATGAACAAAGAGACTGTAGCAGCTTATTGCACTGGAGAAGGAATGACAATCTGCACCAGAGATCGGTGTGAGGGAAGCAGGGATACACTGTGGGAGAAATGGCTGCATCTGCAACAAGATTACGCTTATTGAGAGAACAAAGGGAGTGAAAATAGATTCTATCTGCAACAGAGGAAATAGTGGGTTTATCTATATCTTTGCTTCACAGTAAAGCCCTATTTCACAGTAAGCCCTATTTATTGTAAAATAATGAAGCCCTGATTTGAGTCAAAAAACCCCCTGTCTGATGTCAGATAATAAAGAGTCACATTTCAAATGAATGTTTGATAGACAACAGACTTAGTTACAGACCAAATCTCAAACACCTCACTATTTATATTGCACAGGGCTTAAATGACCAAATTATTAGCTCAAGCCATTGGTTTATCCCACCAGAGTTACTAATGCAGGGATTAAATTTCAGTGCTGGCTCATGGACACAGTGACACTCACATTTCTTTTTTTGTAGATGAGTTCACAGGATTCACATCAGCATTCATCTTCCACTGAATTGTCTCTTACTGCAAGTGAGAAGCAACTGCTATCACAACCAGCGAATTCTCCTGTCTGTTAGTAATGAGAGATTTGCTTCTGTCAGACAGCACAAACTTCAGTTTGTTGGGAAGAGGGGCCAGGCAGGTCAATATAGTTTCTGGTTTATCTCCTTTCATGCTGCACAACACCTCAGCAGCTCCTCAGAAATAGCAAACAAGACTGACACTTCAGAAAAATAGGGGATCGCTCATTTAAAAAAAAAAAAAAAGTGGTAAAAACTACCCCAAACCTAAACCAAGCAAACAAGAACTATCTAATTCATCAATAAATCCTAAACATTTTCATTGTGACTACAGACTGCATATAAACTCTCTTTTTGATTTTCCTTTACGAATCTACGATGATTGACCAATTATTAACATGCAGACTACACCTAATCACTACAGTGCCCACTGTAAGAAGATGAAAGTTCTTGTACTGGGCATCTCCTTAGATTATCAGTCCCATCAAAGGCACTGAGTGTGCTTACATGAGTAAGTGCCCAGCAGGGTGAGTAATTGCTCTACGCTATTGCCTGTTGTCAATAGGAAACAGGGAATAAGGAAAAATCCATTGTAATTCTACAGTCAGAAACAAACAATGAGGAAAATCTTTACTCTTTAAGATAACCTTTTTCATACCTGTATTCTGGCTTAAGAGACACAGTTTCTGGCTTAGCTCTTACAATTTCTTCTTCAGATGCTTCAAGTATGAATTATTTTACAAACATCAAGCACACCCACTTAGTAGCTTTGGTATTAACTGCTTGGAAAAACAAGCACACAACAACACTGAAGCGAGCCCCAAAGCAGTGTTTGTCACTGGAAAATGAATGTAATCAACATATAATCGATGTTGAAACATCATCATTAGGTGGACCTGGTTTAGATGCAAAAAAAAAGCACAAGGTTTATTCAGTGACATTTTAAATCTTTTCTAGCTATGAATTATGGAACCATTCTAGTAGTTGTTAAAGACACAAAATAAAGTTCAGGGATATGGAAAATTTTCTTTGATGTTCACAGCTGTCTCTGAAATCTCTACTTGGTGAGGTCTAACAAAATCTGGAGCTATGGAGAGCACTGTGAGAGTAGGTTTTGGAATGAGTTCTGTAATTTTCATTAACAACGATGTTCTTTGGCTCCTAGAAATTGCCTGCTGTTTTGAGTCTATGTTGTGTGTGAACGTTCCTGCGCACATATCACGTACACATTTGAGTGCAGATACTGTTTCCCTGACCATAATAAACCTGAATTTATCCACAGCACTAATGAAATATTAGAAATAAAACAGCTTGTCACTGCACCAGTGCACTTCAGTTATGATCAGATTCTTTCTCACTACAAAGGTAAAAACATAATTTCTTACCCACCAGGGGACATGGGCTGTTTTTAGGGTGGAAATGTTACTGCTTGTTTTTGAGACACTGAGCCACCAGGAACAAAGCTCTCAGCCTCACTGCACAGAAGCCAAAAGCCATCAAGTAATAATAGCAGTATCATCATTATCGAGGTAGCACTGGACCATTTTGCCTCTCCCAAAAGCAACTCACCTGTTCAGCTTTCTGGTGAAAGACAGCAGACATGGCTAAGATGGTGCTGCGCTCATCCAGAGCTGCAGCAAAACTCTTCCACTCTTGATCCAGCTGGCTGGATATTTGTTTAATTTGCTGGGAAGCATAGTGGCCTGCCTCGGAGAGCCTTGACGCCACAGACATGATTCGATTGATGTTGACATAGGCATTCTGAAAATGAAAAAGCACACATAAATAAAGAGAAGGAAGAACTGTGACCACGCTCTGCCTTCATTACACATTCCAAACACCATCAGTTGGAGTAAAGCCAAGCAGTTCAGTGAGAGCAATCAAGCACCTGCTTAAATATGCGTGAATAGCAGGCATACTACCTGCCACTCTAAAGACCCATCCCTCTGGATTCTTTCTGTACATCTGTGCCATTATCTAACACTGTTATCTCCCCCTCTCTCCTTGAATTTATTTATATAAAACTAATTTGCCCTACTTTAGCTATTTACTCACCTGTTAGGGTGTACTCATTGCTTCTGTCTTATTCCTGATATTTCTGTTGCATTAATTCATATTTCTGCTTGCTATATCCACATATTCATAAGTAAAAGGTTTGCTTTATGCCCTTTGAGAACAGTCTGATAATCCTTTATAGACATGTAGTGTCAACAAATGGAAAAGTCTTACAGAATTTAAAAGAGCTCATAAGGATGTTCTATAGAAATATAAGTGTTTCCATAGAAATGTCTATTACATTATAGCCTTCAGTTAAAATGTTATCTTTTCTGCAGGCTATTTTAAGCTGTTCTCTAGCAGAGATATTATTCAACTCCATTCTGCATTTAGAAGGATTCAAAAGCCTCTAAAAGGGTAATATTTTCTTTTCTTTCATAAGAATTTTCCATTATTGTTTTTATTCAGCCTTGAAGAAGTGGAAGAATAGTTTTTTCTCAAACTCAACCGTGGACAGCAATGTAATTGCATTACAATACCCCCATTCTGCATAGGAATTTAATGCTGAAAATAAATAGCCATCATGACAGCGTCTTACAACGATGCACCATCAAAAGACAAATGACAGCTGTCCTGCAGATTTCTGGAAAGTCATTTGATGTAAGCACTTTTCCTTTCCCCTTCCTCCTCACCAGGGGAAAGGAACATCTCAAAATTTGAGATGTTTTGCTAATGTTGACCTACTGCTGCTTTCTTGTCTCTCTAAACTATTTCCAAAGGGCTTTAGAAATCTCTGAGAGTAGAATCTGCAAGACCCTCATCCACAAGGACAGACATAGCCCTGATGATTTTAGCAGCGTTACTCATGGGCAAATAATAAATTCAGAGATGGAAGTGTTTGTTGGAGCAGGATCTCATCAGAGTGAGTGGGAGCAAAATGTGGAAAGGTATCTGCCAATCCAAACATGAAATCCAACAGAGCACTGCCAAGGTAGGAACAGGTCCAAACTAAGTTGTAAAGCAGGGCAAAGTATGTCTGCAGAGTGTGTGGGATAACTATGAAGTACATTCATCATAACAGTAGGTGCTAAAGGGGAAAAAGATTGGGCCCCAGCCCTTTGAGCCACTCAATTCTGCCTGGTAGAATTCTGCATGACTGTGACAACTGTCTCATAAATAACATAGATCTAAAGCAATACCCAGCCTTCAGTCTTGTTTTTTTCCCCTTATCACAAAGCCTTTTCTTAAAAATTGGATTTGGCTCAAAATCATTAGATTAATTTTAAAGAAATATTTTTTTTTTCAGTACAATTAGAGAAACCAATTAAAATTTTTCTGGAGCTTAAAGTATACTAAAAAAAGGCACTATGATTTGAAATTTTGACCACCAGCCACAGCCAAACATTTCTTTGTGTCCCTCTAGGTTAGAAAGTGGAAATCAGACTAAATATTTAAGCCTTTTTCCCAGAAATTATTCATGAGTAAACCTCAGCCAAGACAATTTTGCAGCATTTCAGATCAATCCTTTTGGTGGGAAGTAGTGTAGCATCACTACAGTTGCCATGACTCGTCTGAGTTGCACCATGGAACTTCGCTGTGTTTGAAGGAAAAGTTCCTGAAGAAGTTTCGATTTCATGTAGAAAATGGTTGTTTTCATCCTGATTTTGTTTATTTGTTTTTTCCCATGCTGAATTATCTTGGCCACTGCGGTCCAATGGGCACAGAGGAAACAACTTTGAATTCCATGGCTCCCAATGGCTCCAGTACAAAGATGTGTTACCCAGCAGGAGGGTAAGGGTAAGTTTGGTTGAAATGCAGCAGATGTTCTGAGTCTGGCTTTTAAGTCAGAGAGATTTATATATTTTTATGTCTGTTATATTTTTATACAGGGATGAGGATGAAATTTCTTTTTCCTATAGGAGAATTCTTCATGGAAGGGTACCAACCCACTAACTCCATAGCTTTTTCAGCAGGAAGCAAGGAGCAGCTTGGGAATCACCTGCTTACAGCTCCACTCTTTGTGCACCAAGCGGAAAAGGCTCAGAAAACAGAGACTCCTGAGCTTCTCTCTGTTGCTCGTTTTTGAGCAACAAACGCACTCAAGTGATGTGCTCTTCTGTACTGCTGTTGCAGATCGAAGTGAAATGCAGTACGGCTTCAAGGCAATCCATTTTTACTTTCACAAAAAAACCCAACATTTAACTGACCACAATCCACAATGTGTAAGACAGTTCTTTTCCACCTTGGAAGAAGAACAACATTGAAAGCCAGTTTGTTTCTTTCATCTTTATCTGCCAGTGTGTAATGTTCTGAGTCAAATGGAAAATCTATGCTGACAAAAATCATCTGTTGACATTTCACAAAGTTAAACCTTCCTTTCCCTCTGGTTTCTTCACTTTTATAAACTGAGTGAATTGGGATTTTTTTCTATGTCACTATTGTAGGGGTCTTTCAATCTCAATATGAAATAAATTCAATAGAGCAACTAATGTCTGTGATTTTGTTTTTCCTTTAGGCTTGGAACATCCACCATAGCAGGTGCATGGAGTGTCTCACTTCAAATTTAACCTAACCTCATCTTTCTTTCAAAACTGAGAGGGGTCCCCAAAGAGGACTGCAAGAGATCACTCATTTATGGCTATATAAAACCACAATAGGCCAAACAATGAGGAAACAATATATTAATGTGTAGAAGTAAAAGCACTTCAGTTGATATTCTGTAGTCATGACACTAGGGTACACTGAAATTTTGGCTAATATATATCTTCCAGCATTGAAAAAAATTTATTTCACATGTATGTGCAGACTTTTCAAAAGCACTCCTCATGCTAAGAGTTTATTTTTTATTGGCTTTATTTCAACTTTGAAACTTTAGTCCAAAAAAGAGGATTATTGCCTAAAATTTCCCCATGTGTATATTGACATCATGATAGGTCAGAGTTTCTTTTACAGTTTGGGAAAGCCTTGAGCAGTGCCTTGTGAGTTCACATTGCCCTCCTTGTCCACCAACTCTCAGTCCATTTCTGTGGGCGAACCAAGGCGATGATTCTGGTCCCCAGCACGTTTCACTCAGCCGCTCCCTCCAGCGCAGCAAGCACTGCCCAGGTCCCAGCACGTGCTCGGAGAAGAGCCCTCAGTGTCAGCAATGAGCACTGACAGCAGCAGAGTTGCAACTGTGGAATGATCTCCTTCAGGGAAATACAGTAATTCATCCCTGATCTCTCATGGGCATGCTAGGAGACCTCCCCTCTTAATTAAACCCTCCGAGCCTGGCTGGGACAACACTTTCTTATGATACACTTATAAAAATGCCTGACACTCACAAAAGAAAAATGAGCAGTGGAAAGCATTAAATCTGCAAGGCTGTGTTCATCTCGTTTCCTAGAGGACTAGGTGAGATACTGTGATGGCAAGCAGCAAAGGTGGGCTGCAACAGAAGGGTTCTGCAGATTAATTGAAAGTGAAATTTGATTGCTGAAGGGTTTTTATTTAAAATAAAATAAAAAAATAACCAGTTTGCACTGTGATACTGTGACTTTAGAAACCATATGTGAAATGAGCCTAACACATAAATCAAAAGAAGAATGTTTCAGTGACAAAAATCCCCTCATAATATATCTTTAAGACCTTTAAGTTTCTATAACAAGACCAATTACATGTAGCCTGTGTAATATTGGATGGCATTTTAGCTCAGCCTACATACAGAAAAATACCATTCATTTAAGACAGGTGTTGGGAATCTTCAACAGACACTATATAAGCCTTTACATGGTAATTGTAATGTGTTTGAAATATATTGTGATTTAGGACAACATGGATCTCGGTGTGGTGTCAGACAGGTAACTCCCCGCCAGGATAGGCAGCAATATCAGCACTGAACACTCCCATTTTTGTGTGCACACCTCACAGAAAGCAGGAACTCATAATTTAAGGAAGTTATCAGATCCAGGCACAAAAAAGTCCAGGCAAGGGAAATACAAGTAACTTTAGTCAGAACAAATGGCATGTATACCAGGTGTCCAAGTGCAGAGCTACACCTAGTATGCTTTGTGCCATACGGGAACACTGACGTTTTGTGTTCTAGTGAATTTATTAGATTATTGATATTGCCTGAAAAAGGTCTGAGTTAAGTATTCCTTTTTCTGAAAAGTATTATTGCTTCAGTATAAGCATTATACAGCTGTGATAAAGAGTAACATAATTTATTTTTAAAATGAAGTGAAAACAAGCACTGCCTCGAATCACAGAAAGAAAATAATCTATGCTCCTTATTTGGAAAACAAGAAAATAAAGAAAATAAAGAAAAATACCGCACTACAGTTTATTATCTCAAATATATGATTTCCCCACATCCCACATTGATCATTTAAAAGGAAGAATTATTACTGTAACAAATAGAGTAGCAAATTGCTTTTCCAAGAAGGAGCTTTGGTCACAGCATGTCTACAGAGTTGTATAGGAAGATCATGTAACAAAACGCATGACCCAGTAAACATTAGGAGTGTGCATTTTCTACAGGAACTGAAGACCATATTTTAATTATTATTAGTTATGCCAGGCTTAAAGGACACTAGGCACAATGTAAAGAAAAAACCCAAACAACAAACACAATCAAAACCAAACACCTCAGAGATCCAAGATCTGATTCAACTTCCACTGAAGTTTATAGGCTTTTCCCCTGCTAAACATACAGACATCTTTAGCTACTTTGTCCTCCTCCAGGTCTTCCCTCAATACTGATTCTGACGCATTAACAAAGCAAAACAAAATCCAGTATCATAAACAAGCCCAAGCCCCACAACCAAAAAAGTGCTTCAAGATTTCATTATTTTATTACTCAGACTTCTGACAGCTGAGCTATTCTCAATCCAACAGCTGCTGATGTATTGCACGTAAAAAGATCCAGCTAAATTATAAATCAAATTTCTAGCAAAATCACAATTAAAAAGCAAATTCCCATTAAAAAAAGTTTTTAGCATGATCTAGTTCATGCTCAAGGTTCAGAAAAAAATATTATATGTATATATATATATATAAATCCCAACCAACAAACAAAACACTTTAGCACCATCTAACTGGGTTTGAAAAGTCATTCTTCTTGAACCAATCTCCATGTCCTGAGACTGAAGCACAGTAGCTAAATATCTGAGTTTTGTAATTAGTATGAGAGAGCTTGTAGACTCATCAGATATAAATCTAATACTTGTTTTTTCTTATTAAAGCTCTCCAGAATCTTAAGTTTTCAGACTTGTGTGGGTCACAGTACTCTACCTGGGACAGCAAAAAAATCTGAGGGTAATAATCTCCCCTTTCTCTGGTCAAGACACTGGAAAGAATTCCTGTCATTTTCTTTTTGCAGCCAAGGGTATCACATGAAGAGATTGAGAAATACTGCATTATAAGCACTAATGCGTACCTATCTGCAACTACATAACAGTAAATGCACCAGAGCTACAGTTTCCTCTCTAGCATGTTCTGCATCACATTACTTAATCCTAATCCTTAACTTCACAAATGTTTATCAGGAGTAATTTAATGCAAGAATATTTTTGAGGGTCAAAAGCAATTTATGCATATTAATATTGTAGAAGCAGAGCCTTTGGCCAAATGAAGCAAGGCAAAAACCACTTGTTCCTTTGAAAGTGTTCAGGAGTTGTAACAGTGCCCTAAACCTCCTACTCTTACTGCAATATAAATAT
Organism: Oriolus oriolus; assembly: GCA_013400235.1. NCBI lineage: Eukaryota > Metazoa > Chordata > Aves > Passeriformes > Corvidae > Oriolus > Oriolus oriolus. The sequence goes on from VXBT01003828.1 coordinate 366,234, forward strand.
TATCGAGTAATATGTAGTGGTCATTTTCCAACAGTCTCCAACAGAAATCAAATGGCAGCACAAACAACTGAAATAAGATATTGCCATAAAAATAAGAGAGGAAAAGGTCACTTTGGTTTCAGTCTCCTCTGGTTCTTCCTGCATGCTTTACCACCTATGGAGTGACTTGTATGCAGCACAACACTCTAATGCAGCAATCTGATGTCTCCTGCAAGCCAACACCCTCATGTTCACAACACTGACTTCTGGGGAAACCAAGACGCACTCCAGATTTTTCTGATAAAGAATTTGCTCCATCTGAAAAAATAGTACATCACTGCTGAGTGCAGCACTATGCTCACACAAGAACAGCACCTCCAGGTTAGTTCAAGTAGCCATATCTTAATGGTATTATCCTTTCCCCACTATTTTCCAAATGTCCTTCCAGCTTTATATACCCCCACATCTGCTATTTCAAAACCAGGATGCCCAGCCCTCTGCAGACCAGTAGCCCTGTTTAATTCCACAAGACAATCTCTTCAGGCTGCAAAACTCACCTCATTTCCCAGCCTGTGCAAACCTGGCATTGAAATACCCTCTAAAAAGGCCACTGTGCAGATGCATAATCCAAATAGAAGCCTTTCAGCAACAGGGAAAGTCTAGAGAAACCTTTTTGATTGTGAGGAATTCTAGAGTCTTTCTTAACCTGAGTTTGCCATACTGCCAGTAACGATACCACAACCTGACAAATGAAATGTGTTGAAGAATTTTTCTAAAAAGTTCCTCCTACAAGAGCACATCACAAGAATTTTTTCAAATGAAAATTTAAGTTGAATAAACTGATCCTGTTTTCTGTATGAATTGATGTTGATCCAAAACCATAGGGACGACATCACCCCATCATCAGAGGGGATTCTGGTTCTAAAATTCAACTACAGCTAAAAGAAAAGTAGCATGTGAAAAATGATGTACAGCTGTATCAGTTATATTCCTATAGGGAGTGTTTGGCATATTACATTTGGGGGTTTTCTCCCCTCAAGAATTTTGTTAACGTCTCACTTCCTCACATTCCTCCTCAAAGGTTCACTTGGGGACAGATGGAAGAAAAATGGAGGAGAATAATTTTTCTTCCATTAGGTGGCCCATCCTTGCCACTTGTTAATTTTCTATTAATAGCAATGATCTCTTTCCAAGCCTAACTCCCAGCTATTTTAAGAAAAATACCACACAACATTATTTTACATTACCATATTTTGTGGTATTATTACCACAAAAAAGGATAAAGGGAGATCCTCCAGCTTGACTCTTCTAATGGTATTTTCTGAAGAATTATGACCAAATTTGCATCTTTAATAAGTCAAATGAATTTTAATGTACTAACCTCCATTTACTTGTTGAGACTCTGAGAGCAGCAGTGTTATATGGAGGCAGTGTTACCCTGGATTTTGCTAGATGGCACTGTGATGGCAAGTTTAACAATCAGGTGCCTAGAGCCTGGTTTTCAGGGCTCTGTTCAGATTTAATCACAATAAACACATTAACAGGCATTATAAACATTTCTCATCTCCCACTGTTATGCAATGCCCTAGTGAGGCGCAGTGCTTTAAGTGGGGAATAGCTAGCTAGGTGGAAATGGCCTGTGGAATTCAGGTCAGAGAAGTTAATTACCTGACCTGGAATTTGGCCAGAATCCCAGGGTTAATGCCTGTAACGTTATGAAAGCAGTGTGGGGTCTTTAACTTCCTCGGGTAGTCGGGATCTCTTTTTCCCCTTTCAGCCAGCTGCTCTCCCATACCTTGCCCCTGGGCAGCAGAGCAGGTGTGGCTCTCCAGTGACTACACCATCAACTCCAACCACCTCTGAGGTGTCAGCCCCCGTGCAGCTGTAGCCTGACCCTGCACAGCAGGAGGAGGTTCACCTGCAGCAGTGGTTTACTCAGGGCAAGCTCTGCTGTAGTCGGCAGAGAGTGTTCGGAGAGGGCTCATCTCTGCACTGTGCAGTTGCAGCAGGGGGTATACAGGCATTTTTCTATCCCACTGCAATGATCAAAACATCAATACATCCTGTCCTCATTTCTGTGCTGAAAGCAGGGCAGTTTCCAGAACAAATACCTTATGTCTGGAAAGAATGAGAAAATGAGCAAAGCGCTTACAAAGGTATAATGATGATTTTTCTTCTTCAAAAAATAAAGGTAAATTGATTTGCATTCAAAAGTTCTGACCGATTAACAACTGAAAAAGGCAAAATCCCACTGTGGCCACAACTGACAGCTTGATTAGTGTCTCCTTTTCAAGGTTTTGAAAAGTACCTTAGCAGGGTGTGGAGGGAGAGACATAAATTATTAAGGTGCCACCTACAGCTCGCATTAATTCTCAGTCAAAGAAATGTCAAAAACTTTAAAAATACTGTATTTGCTCTCCAAAATGTAAACAAACTCCGCAGGACTGTGCTGCTCTTAAGTCAAGGAAGTAATCATAGATCAGTGCCTGGGTGGACAGAGCAACACTGCTGCTGCCACAGCCAGCCTGACCTTCCTTACACCACCCCTCACAGGTCCCTTGTGCCCTGTGCAGTGGAGGTGGCCTCCTGTGCTGGCCCTCTCCTCACTCCTGTGCTGGTCACAGTGTGCCTCAACTCACCATGGAATTCATGGCAAAGTGGTTGTGCTGTGTCTGCAGGTCCAGGGCGTGTTGGTAGCTCACACCGATCTCCGTGTGACTCTGTAGGAACAACTCTTTGTTGTGGCTGATCCAGTCGAACATCTAGAAGGGTTCACACAAGAGAGAGGGAAAAAAAAATAGAGTTAGACAAGGAGGGAAACAGTGAGAGACAGTGCAAAATATAAAAATCCTCTTCTGAGATAGATGTATGCAACACAGACAAAATCGCCTCACCTATGATCATCATTAAAATAAACTGTTGTTGAGCAATGGAAGCATTGATGTTATTGCCAAATTTCACTATCAGCAGAATGATAGGTCAGGAAAAATAATTCATAAAACATATTCCTCAGTAAGCTTGATACCATAGTCTTTTCCTATATGTAATGGGAATTTCATATATAGAAAGAGAGCAGCAGGGGGAACTGTAATCAGGGGTTGCTTCATTGATCAAAGATCTAACAGTTCATAAAGTAGTTTTAATCCACAAATGGACCAAAAATTCTGTAAATATTATGATGCCATTTTCTCAAATCCCTTTCTTTTTATCTATATGAAAAGTTTCCAAATATTACATTCAAATAGCCAGTTGACTTTCTACACTTTTATTTCACAGATCTTTCCAATTTCAAAGCCAGAATCCAGCTTATCTTCCACTTATTATTTTTGGGAATGAAGAGAAAAAAAGAAAAAAATGTATTTTATTAATATCTATAGAGAGCACACATTTCAACTTCTTTCATTTCCAAATGTATTCCCAAGCAAAATGGATTGTTCAGTACTTCAGACAGAGATAGAAATATATTGAATAAAGCTGATGAAACTCATTCCTTATTCAGAAGCATGTCAATGTGACATTTCAATCTGCAGCACGTTCATTCATTATAAGCTGTCACAAGTCAGCTAAGAGATAGGGCATTTATGTTTCAGCTTGTTCTGTGTTGTGTTAGAGACTAAATGCATTCAAAGGGAGAACCTTTCGTTCTTTATCCCTGACTACAGTTCTGCAGGCAACTACAATCTCAGATCTCTTCTTTTCTGCAAACATTTTCTTTGCAGGATCCCTTTAAAACCATATTCCCTTATCTCCATCCCAGTAAACTAGGGAACTGTCCATTAATAAGGACCCTTTCATAATAACAAAAATAATAATAACCAA
>VXBT01003828.1:370072-589775 GCA_013400235.1 Oriolus oriolus
CCCAACTCATTAATTCGTTATAAGAAAAGAAAAACTAATTATAGAGGCAGCAGAGGTCAGGTCAGTACAGTCCCTGGTGTTAGAGAAAGTGTTTTAAGGTAAAAAGGCAGTGATGCAGCTTCTAAGTAACCACCTTAGGGTCAAAAGATCAGTCCAGATCTTTGTTGTAACATTTACATGGCCTCCAGTAAAAAGCTGGTTTGTTCTTTAGCACTGCATAACAATTTTTGAGCTGTGATAGCTGAAGAACACCCAGAGCCCACTGCTCTGTGTATTGCTGTAGTTGCTCAGGGTCAGTTCCCCATTCCCTGCGGAGATGGTGCTCCTGAGAGGAGAGAAAAGGCCCTGCATGGGTCACCTAAGATTCCTGCAGGAAAAACAACATGCTGAGCACTCGATCCAGCATGGGAGTGCTCTGCTATACGGAGGGGATTTGCAAAAATAACATTGAATATCCCTTTCAACAAAAGGCAAATAAACATTCCAAGTGTCACTACACACTACACTGACCTGGTCCCAAAAATCTGTCACATACGCCTGACTTCTTAATCTTTTATTTATGAAAATACACTTGCAACTATAGAGTCTACACCAGCGTTGTATTTTGCGTTGATAAATAGTCCTAAAAGCCAGATTTGGTTCAAGTTACAAAGATGCAAGTCCAAAGTAATATCAATGACACAGCTACTTTCTCATTTCTACCAATGGAGCTGACCAGGCCTATCACTATCTTTCAGGAAATATAAGTAACAAAATTTTTGCAAGGATGAGGACAGAGTTTTCAAACATTACAGCCAATTAAACAGAATAAAATTACCTACTACACCTGAAGAGACATCTAAAGCTTTCTCCTTAGATTCCTTTTTCTCACTTTATGAAATTTTAATAAGCAACATTAGCACAACATAATTTGCCATACTTGTGGGCTTTAAGGAAAAGAAAAAAGAGAAGAGGAAAAACACAAAGGTAATAAAGAAAGGAAAATTCCACAACAGCAAAGTTCATGTCCCAACAACAAGATTTTATGTCTCTGTGGAAAGACCAACAGAGATTTCTTGTAAGTAGATATATGTTTGATGAGAACATTTTTTTTAATGTTTTAAACAATCTGAAGACAGTCAGGGAGAAGAAAATTGGCAGCAATCCACTAAAAATAAACAGTAAATTTAATATTTTATGCTCAGCAAAGCCGAATCGGGATCTTTTTAAGACAAGTAATTTAAACAAGTAATCTATTGTTCTGTGGATAGGGAGCATTTCCTTCATCTAATCTATACACATATTGCTGGATGAGAATCTAGCTTAAGTTAAACCATGCTTCTCCCTTTTAATGTAAAATAATAAACTATCAAGAAAAGGAAAGGAAGTTTAAGAGATGATTAGCCCTTTTTTGTCTTGTTAAATCAACTGAAATACATAACAACAGTTTAAAGGATGTCCTTCAAGAATTTTGAGCAACACTGAGCAATAGACCTCAACGATGAGATATGTACCACCTTCCAAAACAGCAGGTTTTTTAAGCTTCTATCCATAGATAACAGAACATTTTGAAAGAGACTCACATTTTTGAATCTTTCTATGATACTACTTTGGTTTCAGCAGGCCTATTTTCCAGTAGGAAATTATCCCCTATCAATATGATCTGGAGTCTCACCCTGACTCTCTCACATCTCACACAAAAGCCCAGAGAATGAAGAGTTTTGAGTTTCATGTGGTTTGAAGCCGGGAGAAAATCAAGCAAGATGCTAAGGACCAGTGGAGAGTAAAAAAGGTGCAGATCCACTATGGGCTAAAGTAGGGTTCATGATGCCGTTGCTCCGTAAAAATTTTTGTTGCTCTCAAGTCTCAACGGACAATAGGCAGTATTCACATTTATTCTTGCTTTACCCAGCAACCAGGGCTTTGCAAACTGCAGACACACCAACCTTAAGCAACGATTGGGGCGTCTGAGATACCCGAACAAGTTCCAGATGAACTGGTGCCTCTGCATGGCACCCTGTGTGGGGTAGAAATACCAACCTGCCCCTCCAAACAGCACAGCCTGGCACAGGACTGCTTGGATGTGTCCACATCGACTTTGATTCCACGGCTGGTTCCTTCAGTAACTTCTCAAGGATTTCTGCTTAATGCTTACTTAACTGTAGATATTTTCCCAAGTACCCAGAAGAGAGTACTGGAATTTCTTGATTGCACAGGTCTGGCATCATGGAATACTTTTTATTTTCATCCTCCTAATCAAGGATGCATGGAAATCATAAGCATTACACAGTATCACAGGTCACAAGATTTCCTTAACAGTGATGGAATTTAAATGAAGAAACACCTAAAAATGAGGCCTTATTTGCTTTTGAGATATAATGGATTGTGTTTTCAAACTTTTTTCTTTGACCAAAAACTCTAAAATGGTCTTAAACAATTTTCTCATAACAATATGACTCCAAGTTGAGGCTCTGAAAATACCAGATGACAGGTGAATTGTGATGATGCTGTGAGAGTTCGCAATGCATGTCCAGGAGGTTTCGATATGAAGGTCTGTCAACATTTTCTGGCCTGGCCCATATTACCAGCAGTATTTCCTGAAAGCTTTCGAGTGAAACTTGTTTTCCACATGAGAAACTCTGATGCTTCCTGTGTTCCTGAAGCGAGTGTGCTGCCTCGTTTGTTTAATTAAAACGCACCATTACGGATGTGAACATGGCAGTGACCCAACAACTGCTATTTCTCTCAACCCTGCGAGGACTGCCCCAGTTTCAACGGGCTAACATGAGCTCCTGGAAAAATGTTCAAGATCCTTTGACAAGTCAGTTTCCCTGTCAAAGGAATGAATTCTTAATACAATAAATATCATAGTGTGGAGAATGTGCCCTGTGAGATCAGTCTAAGCCAGATAGAGGGTCTCAGCAAACAGATTTTGTGTGTCACTCTAACATTGCTATACAGCACTGTATCAATTGATCTCATCCCATCCATGAAAAAGACTGTCTTAACAAACCTAGTCTAGTGATTATCATAAAATTAATGGATCTTTAATTATTCCTGTGACTTACTTCCTAGTTGGAGTCATGCTGACTGCCAGTGGAATAATTCCACTCTCAAGCCTTCTAATCACTCCTGCAGTCATGAATTCACACTAAACAGCAGCACAGAATAACTAAGATTGGACATTACATCACTAAAAACACGTGAACCAACTGTCCTCAATGTCTCCCAGACTGGCACTTCTCCACATTGCTGCAGATAATCTGGAGACCAGTTAAGTACTTAGGAGTTTTCCAGTGACTGAGAAGCAGGGGGAGGGGTTAAGCACACTTTAAAAAGAACATAAACTTTCAATGTGATTATCTCTTGTAGTCCTGTTTCTAACAATACATAAAGGAAATTGAATGCATATGCTGAAGAATGTTAAATGGTACATTTAATTAAGGAAATTAGTCTTTTATAAGAGAGTCAGAAGAACTAAGAATGATCCAAAGGGTCTCTTCCCCGTGCATTGTAAAGCATCTAGCCTTACTGTCACTAGTGATCATATATGCACCAGTAATTATTATAGATGTGGTCTTGAGGCAACTTCACTTGAGATTAGGGTAGCAGATCACATCTCCAGCATCAGTCCTGCTGGCAACAATGAGTCCTTAACCTCATGTTTTGTCATCATAGTTGATGAGTTACTAGAAAATCCAGGTTAAGTGTTAGACCAAACAGCAGGTCTCAAGCTGGTCATGAGTAAGTCCTACAGAGGAAGAATGTGACTCCATATTTTCCCTGGATTTGTAACATCTGGCAGGCCAGTGAGTACAGGGTGAGAACAGCTGTTTGAGAACAGACAAGAAACACACGGATATGGAACAGCATGTATGCTGGCTGTGCACAGTCCAGCTCTACATCAGCTAAAATGAGATTTATAACATCATTTCAGATAAAAACCTCTTCTCTCTGGCTTTTGTCAGTGCTCACTGAGGAGCATTAGCACTGGATTCTGAACACAGCGGTGCAGAGCACCACAGGATGATGTGCCCAGCACATGGTTGGCAGCACACCCTATGCCAAGTGGTATTGATGGGAGGATTGCAGCCCTCATGGCCTTGGCAGCCAGTGAACTGAATATATTTATTAATGAAATTGTTTATACATACTGGAAATAATAAATCCCAAATCTATCGAATGCTATACGAGGGCTGGAATTAATTATGAACTGGCTTGTAGCAAACCATCTTCTCTCTAAGTTCTAAGCCGTAAATATCAAACTCTCATGGTTAATTAAAGGCAGAAAGATAACCATTACAGCCACACCATCCTGAGGAACAATATAGGATACATATAAAGAAAACTGTTCCAAAGGGACATTCGGGTCAAGTCCAATCACTGCTTTGGCAGCTAACCACAGGATAAAATTTCCTTTCATAAAGAGATGAAGCTCCACCTGAAAACTAGTGAAGTGCTACAGCTCGGCTCCGCCTATGAGAAGCAGTTCCAAAAATTTTCTGCTCCTCTTACTGAGCTCTTCATATATTCTCTGATCTACAAATGGCTCACGTCCAGTTTATACACATTTTCTCTCAGGTCAACATTTCCCTATAAGTTAAAAAAGTGTTTAACCAGGTGTTTAACCTTTTCCAATGTGGACCAGGCAGGTTCATTGTTTCTCTCCTGCTGTTTGTTTTAATAGAGCCCAGCTCTTCTAAAGCTTCTTAAGATACACAGCCTTTCTCTGCTTTGCCTCGCTATCTTTTCTCTTGGTAGTTCCCTGCAAAAATACTGACAAAGACCAGTAGTGTTTATGTGATTTGCTCTGACAAGCACAACTTGGGTGATGTTCAGAATACGAGCAAGTTCAAGAGCACTTAGAGAAAATATGAAGCAGGGTTTTGAAATCCAGGTAGTCATAAATGCATTCTCTCACTATGCCTTCCTATGCTGCTAACAAAGAGACAAAAAATGTCAATCTAAAAGAATGTCTTGCTTGTAGTTGGGGAGAGGGTAGATCACTAATCATATGCCAGATGAAATCCCTATTAGATTAGTGTTTTCCAATCTCTTCCAGTCTGTGGACCCCATAATTTTTTTCAAGGCAAGCACTGTAGCCACTTGTCTTCAAACAATAAATCTGTTTTATCAAATACCTTTACCAGTTACTAAGGAACTTAATATCCATGATTCACAGGTTAGGAAATGCTGGAGGTAAGCATACATCACTTATTAAAGAGAGGTCCATTTAAGAGTCCATGTGCATTTTGTATTTTCAAAAATGTCCAGCCAGTGCTAAAACTGAATAATCTACAACAGAAAGTGGAAAGTTCCACTCTGAGAGCATCTACAGCTAAGCAAGTTCATTTTTATATGTTTCCACAATATAAACAAAATAATAACACACGCAGAACAGTAACTGCCAGAGTCCCTCTCCTGAGGTTTACAAAGTTTCCAGCTACAAGGTCTATTCCTATCTCATTAAGGGAGTTCAAGTATTCACAACAACTCAATTAAACAAAAATCAAGGCATATTTCTCACATCTTTTGCAATTGAATTTAACCAGTATTTGAACAAAAAAGAATACTGTGCAACAGATTTGTGGTACACACATGGTCTACACTGACATGCAAGGGCATGATCCAGGAAAGATTTGCATGTGAGCTAACTTTGTAAGAGACAATCAAGAAACTCCCCCAATGTCTCCAGACTAGAATCAAAACTACAATTTAATTGGAACCAGCCATGTGTCTAGGTCACCTAAACGCCTGGGAAAGGCCAACAGAAGTGCAACACCTCTGTGAAGGAGCGCATGGGAAATGCCAACAGTCTAAAGAATCAGGACTTCCACCTGGAATACAAAAAAATCCCTCCAGTCAAGGCTCTGAGCTAAATTCAGCAGAACAGATGACTGATGGTGGCTGCCCAGGCTAGCTGCTTCCTTCAGGATAAGGAGCCAGAAACTACGACCCAACAGGTAGAACAGGGGCCTCATTAACCAGAGCCTGTCCCACAGCCCCTGAGGCTTAAACCTGATAGCAACCAGATTTAAACAAGAGGACATCGCACAAGTTCTGGTGACAAGTCCAAGCTTAAGCTATGAAGTCAACCAGCACGTCAGGATCAGGCCCAGTGAGGATAACCAGGGTCAGACACAGCCCCGTGACCACAGCACAGGTCCACAGCAGTGAGGGATGTCCCAGGTCATGCCACAAAATGAGATAACGGATCAGTGTCTGGCTCAGCAGGGCTTGTGGCCAGACTGAGCAGGGCTGTGCCAAAGCTGGCAGTGAGGCTGGTCATTAATGTCCACCAGTGCCCACAGGGCCCTGACACAGGGCTGGGAACCTGCACGGTCACCAGGAAAATGGCTATTCTTGGGCAGGAGGGGACCGGCTCCAGAATAAATTTTCCAAAATAAAAAACCACAGCAAACAAAGCTTCGATAGCACATTTAGCTTTTTTCATGAATCAACAAATTTTATGAAAACCGTTTCAACAAAAAAAAAAATTCCAATCCGCTGTAATTCCTGTTGCCACTCTATAAATACAGCCTTAATTAAATCAAAGCACTTGTAGCTTTAAAATAGAACTCTGCATACATCTAAATGCTTTGCTAAGCCAGGGCCTAAATACAACACTGTGTTTGTTTTTGTGTTTGTCTCGTGTTTACAGATGGTGACGGACAAGCCAATGGTTCTGCCAGATCTTTCCCTTTCACATGTGTTCGGCGCGGTCCATGGCCAGGATAAATTGGTGTCGTTCCAACGAGGCCAATTTACACCAGCTGAAGATTCAGACCCACAGCTGTATTTGTGTAAACCTCAATGCTGCATGAACACAGTTTTTCCATTATGAATATCTGTGTATATGATTCATAGAGTACAGTAAGTAAGGCTACAGCACATTAAATTATTCCAGACAATGGGCCCAACTGTCAACCCACTAGAAAATTAGCGAGATGTGTGACGTGACAAATAGCTTTGTATTTATAGCAGAGCACCATTTCCAACATACTCACACTGAACGTTCCTACTAAATGCCAGAGTAAGAGATCTGTGTATTTTTCCCTGACATGTATCAAGCCACAGCCATGCACAAAGTAAGGCATGTGATTCCTACAATGTTGAATAGAGAAGTAAGAATTTTATTGTTGAAGGTGGGAGAAAATTACAGATCTTGAACACAAAAATATGACTAATGACATCTGGGCGTATTTTATACATCTGCATTGTTTGCTTGCTTTTTGAAATATTGCACCTTTCCACCACACTTAGTAACATCAAACACTCAGGCATTCCTGGAAAGGATTTTCTGTTCCTTAAAATGGAAATGGCCTTTTCTGGGCACGGATCATGTACAGAGAACTGCTTGCTGTCTAAGTGGAAATTAATTCATTGGTTGGATAGGAAATGTAATACTAAAAGATATAAACAGACAACAGCTAAGTGAATGGAAAACACTGTGTAAATTATGAAAATTTTCCCCCACCCAGACGAAGGATCTTCCTCTCAGTTTTCAGAAGAAATTTTCATTCAGTTGAAAATGCTGTCAGAGTTTGGTGACTTTGTTATACACCCTGGTTCTATTCCTGGCTGAATGGGTGACATTCCTGTGACTCCAAATAGCTGCCACTAAGAATGAAACAGCCAGAGAGATGTTTACTGGTTTGTACCAGAATCGTGGTGATTCCCCTACCAAACCCACGTGTGTCTGAGGCCCAGAGATGCAGCTGTGGTGTAACCATAGCTTTAAACTCCTGGCATGTCATGCTGCTTCATGTCTGGTGCTGGAATCTCTGATGAAAAGCCGAGGACATCAGCTTTCCACTGGACTTTGGGGTGCCCAGCCCTCCTTACTCCATCCCATAAATCAATCAGTTCAGTGTTTACCCTTGCTCTGGCAAACCTGTGGAGCTGGGAGGGCAGACAGAGTTTGCAGCTGGTGAGGTGGCACAGCTGGCTCTGCAGCTGGCGCTGGGTCTCACTGCCCTCTTGGCAGTGCTCCTGGATCTCACACGGTGGCCTTCAGCGGGTCCTGAGTTGCCACCAGCCACTTCCTACCAGCTCTGGCACTGTGGGAGGCCCCATCAAGGAGAACCACCACAGGCCAGAGTCCGACCATGGTGCCAGAACATTCATCAGCCAGAAAACACATGGATACAAGCTGTTAGGGAAAGAAAATGAGGGCTGCTGAGGGCTGGAGACACACTGTGGGGTCACACCTGAGGGATGAGTGGCCTGTGTCAGGGCAGGAACTCTAAGAAACAACAGCAGAAAAAAATTAAGAACCAGAGAACAGCTGTAGCAGCAGCAAAAACAAACTTACGTAAATATTATCGCTGACATGCCCTGCTGCCCACCAGCCCACCAAAAAAAAAAAATATTGATGGACTGGGTATAAACCAAGACAAAAACGAAGGAAATTTAAGCCAGAGAAAAGTAGGTGTTTATGACAGTGCGTCCTGCTTTTTCCTTTCAACACCCAAATTAAGATCAGAAGTTTGTGTTCATAAGCTTTAAACTGAGCAAAATTCCTCAACTCAAGACTGTTTTGTCTGTGACACCTCTTCAGCACCTGTGCAGGATATGAGGCATCCAGGACTCTGGTGCCAAATAATACAGAGGAGTCTCGCAAGACATGAGGATTCAAGAAAATATTTCTGAATTAGTTTCTCTATAATGTGCATGATTTGTAAGAAGGAAAGTTAGAGTGAACTGGTTTAAAATGACACTGATACTTCTGGACTCTATCCACACACTGTGCTCCTGGTTTTTCCTCTTCATCCCTCACCAGCTCCGGAGAAAGCAAACTCTCAGCTGTACACCCACCTTTATCTGTTCCCTATAAATAGATATGAAGGGTAATTTAAGACACACTTTTAAGACCCCAAGCTCTGCCAAGTGTCAGCCATTGACAGCATTTCAGCCAGGCCAGGAAGACGTTAATTTAGAAATAATCACATGGCTGCATCTGAAAGATGCTGCACAGTAAGTCTGTGAACCTCATGTACAGTTTAATTACATTATTTCCTGACAGCTAGTCTCTTATCACCTAACCTTTTTGAGGATCAAAGCAATAAATAAAAAAAAGCAGCTTTCTTCTCTTTTTCTAGATGTGTGGGCTTTGTTGCCCTTTAGAGCATTTGGGTCTTCTCATCTTCATTAGCTAAAGCAGAACTTTGTGGTTAAAGTATGCTATAAGCATCCTCAAAAATGAGTTTTAAGTCTGTATTCGGGTGCCAAAACTCTTTTTTGTGCCATTCTGATCAGGGGAGCATTCCTGTGCCTCCCAGCGGTGCCAAGTTGGAGATGCTGAAACAGCCTCAAAATGCTCCCTATCAGAACTGGCAAGCGAAAGAAAAAGGAAATTTCTGCAAATGCAAAAATATTCCACCAGAACATACTGCCTTCAATTATTTTTGGACCCATTCTAATGCTCGTGGAGGAAGCAGGAGGAATAGCAACTGCGTATCCAGTGTCGGCAGCAGGAAACTACAAATAGCAGAGCACACCATGTTCCAGTTCCAGCAGCAGCAGCTCGGAGCCGCTTCCTTACAGTCAGGGGTGGACGGGCGGCGAGGCGGCGGCTGCCAGAGCCTGCGAGCCGAGCAGGAACTACGCCACGGCTCGGGCAGTGCTGTGCCCTCTTACCCTGGGAGGTCACGGGTGTGCTGGATGCTCCAGCGTAAATGGGACAGAGAGCGGGCCCAGATGCTCTGACTGTGCTGTAGGGCACGCTCAGCACAAAGGAAACGCGCAGCTCTTCCTCGTCCCGAGCTGCAGCAGCGGAGTGAGGCATTGTTAGTGTTTTTACATTCCCAGTGAAAAGATCAGGTTCAGTTCCAAGTGCTGTGGAGGCAACATACTTAGCTGCCAGTAAAAGAAAAAACCCCACTGGATCTGGCAGCACAGGGCAGAATGAATTAATAAAGAAAGAAGGAAAGCACTGAGGTGTTTATTTTACACATCAGATAGGGACTCCCACTGCAGGACAGGCTTCCTGTGCGACAGGAGCCAAGGCAGTTAACCCCTGTGGTTTTTAATTCCCAATTTTTAGCTTTGAACTTTGCATGCTTTGCACTTCATTTTACTACTCCAAAGCCAACGCAGCTCAACAGAAATCAGTGTCTGGCAGATGACTGCCCTTCCTGATGGACAGCTGTCCACATCTGAAAAATTAGTACAAATGCCTTCAGAAGATTCTTGTGTTCTTTGTGGAGTCTGAACTCGGGCCGTGGAAGTGTTAAGGGAGGAAGTTTGTACCCTCAGAGCTGTTGAACCAGCAGCAGACTTGTTGCAGGAGAAACAGAAATGTCAATGGGAGGCTACAAAAGGGTCCTGCCCTCTTTGCCACAGAGAAAGAAGTGATGGTTACAGCAATGGAAGGTGACATTCACCACTAGAATAACAGCCACAAGGAAGAGAATTTCTGACATATATATTTACCCCGATCCCTGAGTTGCTCTGCTCAGCAGGCAAGGCAATCCCACACTTCCTCAAACCAAGTGGCAAAATGGGGTTTGTAGCTGCTTTCAGCTGTAGGAGCAGCACAAAGCAGTTGGTGTGTACTTGTGAATTTGTCCTGTGGCTATTAGCTTTGTCCCCAAGCTTTCTACTGATGGATGGAAAGGCAGAAAAGCAAACATTCACAATATTGGCACACAAGGGAAGACCCCCCATGGTCTCGACTGATAAATAGGAAAGTAGCAGGATACAAGCTTGACACACTGAAAAAGCTGCGAGCTCCTTTGGAACATCACTAATAATGAAGATTTTTTTCTTTTACAGTCCAATTAGCAGGAATGAGCTTTGCTTATGCTTTGAAGAAAGTTAAAATCTTCTATAATGATCTCCTGATCTTGCAAAAATCTGGTTGCTTTTTTTTCCCCACAGGTGCTGAGAGCAGGATCTTATTAAGTGTGACCATCAGTGGTCAAAGTAATGAACACTTCCCACAGAGCCCACCACGACTACTTCCCGCTCCGACAACTCTTCACTTTAGATTGGAGGCAACAAATTGTGGATGGCATTAGCAACCTGTCAGAAGGCAACTTCCGATTAAAGCAAGCAGATGTCAGCTCGCTGCATCTTTAACTCAGAGTGGCAAGGGCTGCAAGTGCCAGCACGCAGGTTCCTGAACTGAGAGATGCAGGCTGTGCAGGATTCATCCTCCTCTTAAAGGAGGTTTGCAAGTTATTTATTGTTACAGATGCTGAAGAAGATTTGCCCCCACAGTTCCCCAATGATTCCTTTGTGTCTATGACTAGGTGAGGGAAATGGCAGATTTGACACAGTTTAGCTGCCACTCTCAGAGCCTTCCGAAATGGAAGGTGCTGATCCCACTATGAAATCTCCTTAGCACATGACATCTACGCTCACAGCAACACAAGGAACTGTCAACACACGCTCTGTGCACAACCACCCCTTGTCACAGTGTTTTTTCTGCTTCTAGGAAAACTTCATTCTTTTATTTGCTTTGTTTAAAAAAAAATAAAATTCTGAGACCAGGTAAACCCAACAATTTGGGAAATCCATGAGCCTGTTATCACACCACTGAGCTTCCAAAAAAAAAAAATCAATAAAGATGCAGTCAGAACATCATACTGTTTATTCAGCTGCATCAGAACACCTCATAATGGCTTACCCATGACAGCGAGTACTGATGTGCTTCAAAACAAAGCAGAAGCAGTACTCAGCAGCAAAAATTTAATTATTTTAAAATGCTACAGAAACATGATAAAGAACACATTTGAATAAACACTGAAAATTAATTAAAACCTGCTACAATAGAGTTATTGCTACATGCTTTTAATTCTCACCTGTTTATTAGAGCCTCCTTTGCTCTAGGAAGTGTGAAGTAATTAAATAAAAGTGATTAGAGCTGGCATAGGTTAATCTGGGGAAATACACAGATTTTTAAGAATAGGTGTACAGTTTCACCCTTTGATATGAACTTCCCATGTTGATCCTTTGTCTGTCTTTGTTTGATGCTATCAGAAGAGTTAGTGCTCAAAACAGCTTAAGTGAAGCAGAATATTCCCAGTATATGCCAAAGCAACCCAAATCCTGTGTGGATATACATATGTATTCCACGGGAGTGTTGTCATACCCATACATCTCCAAGGGCCATTTTCAACTGAAAATCTGTATTTCTTTTTCGGAAACAACCAATATCCCAGTCAGATTCAGGACCTCACTGTGCTAGATGCAATACAAAAACACACTCAACTATTTATTGTTTATACACCCAACTCAATCTCAATTCAAGCCCCTTTCCATATTACCCATATAATCACATTTTCAACATTTTATAATCTGATACTATAAGATGGTGTCTGCCAATTCAATAATTTAGTGACCTATCTGCACTTATTTTTTGTGTTCTGCCCAGTATTAGAAATTCTGTGTCAGAGCAAACACTTCATGTTGAACATGGGGCCTGCCCTCTGCGGTTTTGGTTTCAGAGTGGGCTTAAGTACAAAGCATGGGATGAGATGATGACCTTCTATTCACATGGCAGCTTATTTAGGCTGGTAGATGATTTTCCTTCCCAACACTGGCATCCCAAGCCTGATTTTATGAACAGTTGTCTAGTGAGAATCTCTATAGCAAAAAAAGGCACCATATGCTAAGGGAAGCTTCAGATTATAAAATAAAGCATTTTTCATTGGCAGCATGGGAGAGAAGATGCCAGATTTGGAAACAAGGTTTCAGGAGAGAACAGACACTATGTGCTATGTTCAAGAGTCCATTGCATGAAAAAAGACAAAGATGTTAAGGCAACTTAAAATATTTTGACTAAAGTCAAAGACTCTTGAGCAATGTCTATTCCAGATCCATAAATGTAGGGACCTGTATATTTATTCTATTAAATAAAAATAAGAACCAATTGTGTCAGGAATTGGTTTCAAAGCTCATTATTCTTATATTAGGACTATTGCAAGCCGTGGCAAATCAGGCTGCCCATGATGTTGCAAGTGTGAACTAACATAACTGGAATCCTGGGATGGGGACACCAGCATGGACAGATGGAGACATGGTCTCGTTACCATAAGTGGGTGGCCATGGCTGACGTGCCATCAGGAGGGCTGGAGCCACAGCCAGTAGCTGGTACAGGGAATGCCA
Organism: Oriolus oriolus; assembly: GCA_013400235.1. Classification (NCBI taxonomy): domain Eukaryota; kingdom Metazoa; phylum Chordata; class Aves; order Passeriformes; family Corvidae; genus Oriolus; species Oriolus oriolus. The sequence goes on from VXBT01003828.1 coordinate 383,165, forward strand.
CACTGCTCCATCTCACTCAGTGCTGTCACTGGGAGCTCTGATAGAGACCTTGAGTCCTCCACTGTTTTCAATAGCAGCTCAGACTCTTTCTGCTTTACAGGACCAGGCCTCTGTCTGTCTAGCAGACAAATCAGGGAGACCTCGAGCACCAAAATGCAACTAGATCAGGAATCCAGCTAAAACTAGCCTGAAACTGACTTGTTTCACCTGAAGAGAGAAACAGTTGCTTTGGGCTGAAAGCAGTAGGTACCACCACCAACTTGGTCCTCTGAGAAGTCTTTTTCTGGAATTATGGGTAGATATTTCATTTATGCTCAGCAGTAAATCCTTGGTCACTCTTCTTATAAAGCTCTCTGCAAACACATGCATGTTCACAAACACAAACACAAACACGGCCTTTCCCAGTCCATATCTGTATCCCAAGGCCCTGTCCTTTCTCTGCACAGACATTCGAAATAGGCTAAGGATGACAGAAACATGTTTAAATGAGTTCCACTCAGACCCTCAGTCAAATGTCCCTGCAAGAAGACACTAAGCTTATTGACTCCTTTTATTGCAGAATCTTATGGAGCTTACCCCTCAGGTCTAACAACACTCCCCGTGTTCAAAATCTCCAGGAAAGCTCCTTACTGAGATGCTCACTCAGTGTGCTGTTGTGATGTTCATGGTGTAAGTACTTAGAAGGAAAATCCAGCACATGCTGAGTTCTGCACACCAATGCAGTGTTCACGTAACCTTAATGCAATCTAAATCCTATACAAAAAACCATGTCTAATCCATGATTGTTATGCCTGTATGATTATTACTGTTAACTGTTAAATACCATTCATTCAGTAACAAATCCTTTCATAGTCAAACAGCACATGGGGCATATGTACTTTAGATGTGCTCCCATTATTAATCTTGACTGTGGTTCTGTCCCCTCTTAATGTGCTTCCTGCCTCCTCCCCAGCCCTAATTAACCACCTCCCCAGAACTCCTTTGTTTTGTATTCATTTCACATATGACAGGTTCCTCCATCAGCTTCTCAGAATTCTCCTCATTGGCTTCCCATTCTCACTCCTGGGACACATCCCTCTCACAGTAACTTCTAAGCCAATAATTCACATGAAATCTTGGAGGCGATTGTATGAATGGCACATAGCACAGATCAAAGAAACCAACTGCTTCCAGCAGTGAAATCAGAGAGGAGAAATGGTCCTTCACTAAGTGGATTTTATCTCAGTCAGAGGAGCCTGTCCCAGGTGCTGTGCCTGGTGGAATTATGCAAGTCCTTAAGGGTTAATATGACATGTTGCAAATAGGAAAACTCTATAAATTTGCTTTAGGTATCACTTCAAGGCTCTTTTGACACTCCTAAAAGAAAAAACTTAGAGGTGATGTGGAATGTGAAAGGAAGCAAAGCTGATTTTTAATCTTTCTTATACTGCTTTTCCAGAAAGTCAGCTAAGACCCATTTCTAGGAAATGCTTCCCTTGACTAAAGGAGCAGCTACAATTGCTCTACTTAATGGACTGTAATAAAATAAACTGCCTCCTATTAGCAAGAAGGATCATATCATCAGTTTTGCAATGCATTTCATTACAAAACATACAGCATCAGAATTTTTAAATGCAGTATGAGGGGAAGTAATGTATGAAACAGTTAAAGTGGGTGTCATACAATCACAAATGTACTGATAGTTTCCTTTCTCTCAAACATCAAGATACCAATGTTTCTTCGTTAAAGCCATCTTTTCCCACCTAAACCACAGCATAAATTTCTACGTGTTGCATTCGATTCTCCATCAAAGCCATCTTGCATCTCTTTAGACAAAGAGTAGCTTGCAGAACATTCCTTCCCTCTGAGGAACATGAACCTTTGGCAGGTGTAATACTCCAAAACCAGCATAAGCATGGTTCAAGTACTCGGATTATATATTCTTGGATACTCTGCTCCCCCATTGACTTTGCTGTTGAGCTACAGCTTCTCTCTCTTTTTCTAGACTAACTCTGCCTGGTGTTAAGTGACATTCTAAACCAGGAACTCCTGAATTTCACCTGGCACTTCCGAATGGGTATATTGTTAGTTAACATGTATAATGTGCTTCTGCTGAAAATCAGTAGAAGTCTTCCCAATACTTTCATTAGGAACTGGAATCAGACACTGGACAGGAGTCTAGTACAGCTGATGTATCTGTGATTTTCCTCCTTGAGAAACCAAATGCCACATTATTGATTTCACTCCGTGGGGGCTGAGTTTAATAGCACCCACTCAGAAGAATAACACATTGGTTCCCTTCCTTAAGGAGACCCAACTGAGGAAGGAGCCGGAAGCAGGTGTGAGAAGGGAGGAGGGCAGTGTCTGCTCCTCAGTGCCGTGGTCTCACTGCCCACACTTGCACAGGGAGTGGGATGCAGGAGAACTGCTTCAACTGTCACTGCATCCTATTCCTCTTAACCATTTTGCTTATACCCCGCTCTTATCTATGAACTTTTGCATTGTTAATCACATTCCACTCTTGCACTCACTGAAATCTTTCTGCTGTTCCAGGCTGGTCACATCACCTGGCAAATGGGGGCTACAGCTGCTGTGGAGTAGGAGCTGCAACGTTATCCATGCTTTCCCCTCCCTCTCCCTGCAGACACCTGCAGAGCAGCAGTACCACAGCAGCCCCAGCAGCCAGCACAGCTTCCCATTGCCTGCTCCACAGGGAAAATCACTGGCAGAGCTGTGTTTTTCAGAGGGAAGCCTTGGTTTACAGGGGGCTGATGGTTTTGACTGTAAGCCTGCTACTTCACTGCTCCTTGAAGACTAGATGTGGCCCGTGGTTTGCCACTAGACTTTCTACAAAGCTGGCCTGATCCAAATAAAATGTTTCTCCCACCGCAAGCTTCCAATGAAATTCACTCGTGGCATTTTGTAACTCCATCTTTTGGAGTTTGCCTTTGTGTAGTGGACTGTGTAGGAAGTCAGGAAGCAGAAGGGGAGGTGAGGACAGAGAGAACACAGCAAGCCCCCTCTGCCTCCCATTGGGGCTGACCCCCATGGTGTTAGAGCAGCTCCTTGCTCTGCTGTGAGGAGCTCACAGTGCAGACCCTCAGCTCGGTCCAGCTGGTGACTGTATTGTTTATACTTAACATAGACAACGCTGATTACATCATGATAGATGTTTTTCATTCACATACATGTTGGGGTAGTAAAATTGGTGTGGAACCAACATAGAATGATGTGGAAATTCCTACAAAAGTCAAATTGGGTGCCAGTTACAAATGATTTCCAGAAAAGCTGGAAAGTACAGAGTGTAAGCATAATTTTTTGTCTTTTTTTGGTATTTATTCAAGTGCAAAACATGTGGACTGTTGCCTGAATTCTTCTCCCCGTCCAGATTTCCACCAACCAATTATCATTTCTCAGATATTTCTAATACTTGGATCTAAGTTGATCATGGTTTTTTGTTTCAAACAACATGCAATCTAGACTGGGATACATTTTTTAATGTTACTGGTGACTAAAAATATTTTCCCTGTTACCCAGTAAAACACAGTGAAGTTTCAGTTCTAGTTTCAGAATTATATATATGAACATACGTATTTCTCCATTAGTTGGTGAGGAATAAATTTGTTGAACAGTGAGGGTCAGGGCTTCGCCAGCAGCTGAAATGTGTTATTTATCAGCAGATCATTACAGTCAGCACTGCACAGCATGTGAACTTCCTCACACCCCTCTGCCAAAGCTCCCCACATGGCTGACCTGCCTGCTGACTTGAGCTTCAAGGAGCTTCCAGTCTCCATCTGGAGATTCAATCTCACTGCACTGTTTGTGCCTATGTGATAGCCCCACTTTTCCTTCCCCTTGGCCCCAGTACAGGAAAGTAAAACCCTAAAGGCCTGACTTGGGGACAAAGTTTCTCCACAGAGAGCCCTGCTCTCTCCCACTGATTTGAGTGGGAGAAGCCCAGGCTGTGACTGCCACCCCCTCTGTTTATTTTGGCAATAATATGAGTTGTTCAGCACACAACTATAGAGACTTCTGGAAGTTGTAATGTCTGTAATTTAAATATTTTGTGTGTCCAGGCTGTGGCTGCCATTTCTAAATGTTCCAATAGAGGGGATCTCCAGGAGGGAAAAAAAGTGAATTGATTTGCTTTGAACATCTGGGGTATTGTAATACCAAAGTGTTCCAAAAACTAACCTTCCTTAAAATACTGTGTGTTTTAGTCCTTGTGTTCTTTTTTTTTCCCTATCCCATTTTTAAGAACTTTTCAGGCAATGAGGACACCGGAAATTTTTGAAATCAGAGACGTCCGGAAAATGAAAGTCTTTGTCCATTTCTCCTTATTAGAACAGGTTTCCTGAAATACCATCCAACGAACATACAGAGATATTTTAAAAGACCCTAAAACCTTGTTTATATTCAGAATTTTATGCTGGAGTTTGAGCTTTCACAGGCTATTAGAGCTGTCATTTGACTAGAACTAAACGACATATCCAGGTTATATGAAAAGAGCTGTGTCTCTCTCCAGGAGATGAAGAGTATCCTGGCTCCGCTACCATACCTAAGTAGAGTGCAACTGAGCAAATGGAGGTACCCGGAAACTCTAAAATTCAATACACAGACACATTGGTGGCTATTTCTATAGTGGAGACTGCGTTCGGATTGGATTTAGCTCTGAACATTTTATGAAACAAGTACTCTCCAGTCTGAGGTGGTCAGACTACTTCAAAGAGGTCTGAAAAACGCAGCTACAGAGGAGAAGCACATCAATGTTTTACATCAGTCTACACGTGCGAAATGTGACGTTAAAGGGTCTGCAACCCTTCGGGAAGAATTTTGGGGACTCACAAACAGAAGATTAAAAACACAGACTTGGGAATATAAAACAAGAAAATATTTTATATTCTTTGGGAAAACATAGAAGTCAAGAAAAGGCAAGCAGAGCCAAAGCAGAGAGAAGCTTTGTGTTTAGTTAATGTGAGGCAGATGAAGAAGAGAAGTAGAGAAGAGCAGAATCCTGGTTTCATGAAACTGGAATTGCTCAAGACAGCCAGTGTTTCAAAGGCAGAAATCACATTCTCACTTCTTCCTTCACCTCAAAAGTTTCATTTACTTGTTGACTTGCCTAGACCTTACACACAACAACCTCAACAAAGTGCAAAGAGCTTTGCTGTCACATTGCCTAGACTTACATCACATCATACTTTCATGCAGGAGGTAGAAAGGAAACTCCCTGGAGACTTCCTTCAATGCCACACAACAGTGCTTGGCAACAAGGACTTCTCAAACACTGACTCGATCTGAGAGCCTTTCAGCTTATAACATTATTAATTATAATGACTTCCTAAATACTAACAATTTACTAATAGTATTACCGAATAATAATCATAAATTAAAAAATAAAATTAATAAGCAGTGGTCATCTGAATAATCCCAAAGAAACTGAAAATCCAGAGTGAAGTACTGACTGAAGTACAGCCACTGCTGGGAAGGACAAAAGCGGGTGGCCTCCTTATAGCATATGACACACAAGGAACAGGGAAAATGCTACTATTGTAGCATTTGGAATTAAAACTCTGCTCCTATGCATCCTTGAGTGATGCTGCAGTGACTCTTATTTTAGAGGGACTCATCTGAATTCAAGGTTTTCCCAACAGGAGGATTGATTATACAATGATGGAGCTTTTCCAGTCCTAGCAAGCTTTAGAGATATTCAGTACATGCATTGAAAACCAATGTCAAGTGTCTTGTTCTGCACTACTCAAGATTAAGTTTGTTTCAGCAATGTGCTTCTCCATGGTGTTTTAAAATAACACTAAGTAGTAGCTGATTAAAAAAAACATCCTCATGAGATCCCCCTGCAGATGAGGTCTGCTTTTCTTCTGCAACTCCTCCGGGGTCTGTCCAGGCAGACACATTAGTGAAACAACTGGATAACACATTAAGTAGAGAAGATTCAGAGACTGGTGCTTCTGATGGATATACAGACTAGATAAACACGAGTCTGAGAGCTCAGTACCTTCCACTGAGAATACCCTACCTCTGTGGCCTGGAATTTTAAATATGTAAGAAAGACTTCTCACAAAATCACCTAACAAATGCCAAGCACTTCTGCATTAAGAAAGCCAAGGCTTTAGCGCTACACAATTTTCTAAAGTAAATTCCCTGAAACCCATACTTGAAATTTCCCATAGACTCCAGGAACTGCAAACAATAATCATAGTGAATTAAACCCCAAAATCATTCTTCTTTTGGTGCTGTGACAAGTAAATGAATATATTCATAAGCTTAGTAAAAGAAGTTTGAAAAAAAAGCCAGATTTGTGTGCTAATGTCTACCATACTCATAGTGAGACAGAAAAGCAGATTAACTTTCACCAAAAGTGACAGAGACAAGTTACTCTTGGATATTATTATGCCTGCTACATCCAACAATTACCTTGGTGGATTTGGTTTACGAGTCACATGAAGTGTATCTGCTGGCAACATGAGATTTACACCTGTGACGAACACCTCATGTTGCCACTCATAGAAAGAATGGTCACCCTTGCAACAGAGTCCTGTTTAAAGTGTGAAAAAAGGAACAGATTATTCCCTACCTTCTCAGCATCTTGCTCAAAAAGCCGGAGTTGAAAGCACTGGTCCAGTTTCAACTTGCGGACATGCCACATCTGATGCAAGTGTTGCCTGGTAGAATGCAGCTTGTCTAAAAGGCTGGTGATCTTTGGCACAAGACTTTGAAAATCTGCACTTCCAGGAATGCAGTTCCTACCAGAAAAACCATCACTGGATCTTATGCATTGCAATAACCTCTGGCCCTCACGATCCAGTTCTTCCACAGGAGCTTTAATCACTTTTTTCTTAAGCTGCGTGTGTTCATCAATCAGCCTTCTTGAGCCCTCAACATCAACTGGAAACTCCTTCCTAGCCAACATTTCCTGGAGATCCTCCAGCCTGGATAATAAATGGATGGCACTGTTGAAAAACTCTTCCAAGGAGACACGCAGCTCTATCCATTCATCATGGTTGTAATCCAAGGACCCTTCGAACTCATCCGTCAGTTGAGAAGGATCTACAAGCTTCGCCAGGCCTTCCACAGACACCATACTTGTCTAAGAAAGGGAAAAGGACAGCATGTAAATCAGGGACCATCCAATCAGAATTAACAGCACAACCCATAAACAGCATGAAGCGAGTATTTTCCTCATCGATACATAATTGAAGGAACATTGTAAAAGATGTCAAGGACTGTGTTTAATTTTGATGTATTAATTGGACAGAAAACTTTGCTACAATTTATTTAGTAGCATTTATTTATTTGTTTGTTTGTTTGTTTAAAGATATTTACTGGAATAATGCTTACCTTTTTCAGCTGACCTGACTATCAAAAACATGTAGTGAAAATGCTTCTGCCACAGCTTTCATCGGCCCAGCTGGACACTGAAGACTTCCTACTGTAGCCTTTGGATATCTGAAAATGGTTGTTCACTAAACAGGTACAGGTATTACAAGGACTCTGCTACTTGTGTTACACCCCAGCTAGTGGCTACACAGAAGCAGAAGTTTCAGGTGTATGAACTGAAGCAGGTATTGCAAACTGCCGTAACAGAGAATATGCTGGGTTTCTTCCAAATCATTCCAGTTGGCTTTTTGCCACTTTTTCTTATTAGCAATTCCTAATGTAATTAAGCCAAAATCAATGTAAAAGTGAAATGTCATTGAAGTATTAACAACTAGAATTTGTTGCCAATAGAAAGTACTGCTCACGAATCATACACAATCAATGAGAAATGGTTTTAATTCATTCAGACTCAGTAACTGGTGAGAGAGAAAAGCACTGGGTGTCTGGAAAGCAGGTTACAGTTTAAGGACACAGCAACTGATAGCTTTTCCCATTTGTTTAAGACAAACTACTTTCTGAAATTGGGAGCATAGGGTTTCATATGTAACTAGAGATTTTCAGTGGTGTCATGTTAACACCCAAGCTGGCAGCCCTTAAAGGCTTGTATCTTCATCAGTGACTGCACATCTATCCCCAAAAGATCAGGCCTCTAAAGAATGTCAGAGCTTGTGCTCTTCAGAAATGGAGGCACCCAATAATCACAGCACTCTCGTAAAAGTAATCTACAAAGAAAAACACCTAAAGTCCTGACCGTTATCCTGAATTATGTCCAAAATAGTACGCTGGCCACTGGTTAAACATTAATAATGGGCTTTTTCTTCCAATTTGCATCCATCCAAAAATATCAGGCATTCTGCAATGTATTAAAATTGAGATTGTATTGAACTTAAGCTCAGGAGAAAAAATATTTTAAAATGTTCTTGCAATGTTCATTGCTTTGAGGAAAAGGGAATACAGAGGGAAGAGCAAAGAAACAGTGGGAAGGTAAGTATGTTGCTTCAGAGGGTTTTCAAATTTTTAAACCTCTTGACCTGGACACTGAGACCTTGAAGATAATTCAGGCTAGAGTTTAACTGCCTGTCAGGGAAATACTTCTCTTCATGGCTAACACTTGGGCATCCCCCTGCAGTCTGTCAAGCTAATGGAAACATTGCTCTAATCATGGCCAGAATCTGACGTGAGATAGTAGCAAGGCTTTTAATTTCTTGAATTCTGCAGAACTTTTCTGTATTCAGGTTTGATTTTTTAAGTAGATCTTGAAACTCTAATGAAAATTATTTTTGTGAGGTAGGTAAGTGCTTACTGTTTCCTAAGCATTACTCATCCTTCTTTCTGAAATCAATTTAAAAAGTGCTGTCCACTATTTAGACTCTTCCAGCAGGAGAAAGAAAATAATCTTGAAGGCACCTCTGAATTAATGCTAAATAAACTGCCTGGTCGATTTTTAAAAGTGACAGGAAACTTTGGAATCCACGTTCATGAACTAAACACTTTTCTTTATCTTTCTGGGTGAAGATCTGTGTACATGCTTCACTCTGGACTGGGACAAGAAACACTGTGCCAGAGTCTCACCTCACAAAATCCAGTCCCTCAGCCTCCACTAAGGGTCCTACAGTGCCCTGGCACACACATAATGCTTCCTTTAAGCTCAAAAAAGAAATCTAGCCTTAAAACTGACATTGGGTACTGCTGAATTTGGGGATGGGGCAGTTCAGCAGAGACTTCCACTGCCTTCCACTGCAGTGCCTTCCTGCCAAGGCCCTCATGTTTGATCCGAGTTGCGTGAAATTGTCACAACAGGTCAGTGCAGAGAGGGTACCTGTGAGCTGCCCCACATAAACCAAATAAATGTGGGTCTTGTTTGATATTCACAGTTCTTTTGAGAGAACATGAGCTGCTCAAAAGCCTGAGCTTATTGATAAGTAGCAGCATCCCAAAGAATCCTTTAAACAGAAGTTCCTTGATTGTGGTGTGTATACTGCAGTATGGACCACAGCTTAGGAAATCTCTGTTTGAATCATGGAATTGCAGGAATCAAACTATTCTAGGATTCTGAGTGTCTGCAGGTGGTTTGATAGACAGTGAAAGCACTGACTCTCCCCCTCTGGTCCAAAAATTTGTGAACCATTGGACACCCCTGTGAACGGCCCTGCAGACAGACTAAGGCTCAAAGGCACTCACAACACACACAAAATGAAAATACCCTTAATGCATTCCAGCATGCAGAGCAAACGAGTCCAGAGCTTTTTAAGCAATACAGACTCAGAGCTGTAACTATGAAGAATAACTTGATCACAGTTTACTCTTTACTATCATCACAACTCCATATAATAAAAATATACGTCAAGCCTCCAGAAAGCATTTATTAATTTTAAAAACAAACCAATGTCCTAAAAATACATACTTGAACTCTGATACTTTACCTCTAGGCTTTGAAACTTTAGGAAGGCATTTACTAAAGCACTGGAGAATTGAAATTTAGTGTTGGGATATACACTCATATTCTGTGTTTTCTTGGGCTACTATGCAACTGCCCCTCAGTGCCCTCATAAATGTCAAACAGAAGCTCCCTGTGCCCAAAACCTATTGCTAATCTCTGCACACACTCCCTCCTGCTCCGTGTTCTGCTGTGGCCATACAACTCCCTTCTCCTTCCCACTGCCCTGATCCCTCTCATTCCCCACAGGCAGCATTGCCAGTGTCACTGCACTGTGATGGTGATGCCATGGTGGTTTTTTGCTTTTTCTTTTATACCCCTTTTTATACTCCTGTATATGGCTTTTATGTATTCTTAGTGCTTTTAGCCTACAGTTATAATTCTTTAAGTTTGATAACTTCCCTTAGACTCATTATGCCGTTAAGCCAAGAGACCAAACATTCTGGAAACCCCAGACACCGAGGGCCTCTCCAGAACACATTCTGTAAACAAAGCCAGGCCCATCCAGGGGGAAGGTTCCTCATGAGGGGTGTCACTGGAGTCCCTCATCAGGGAATCTTTAATAGATGTGCTAATTCGCAAGGCCTATAATTCTATATGCATCACATCATAGGTGGCCATTTCTCTGGTGGGATTTTGGGGTGCATTTCGATGTGCATTTCGGTGCACCTGAGGATCCTTAAATAAATACTGAGGTAAAACCATTTTTCCCTCTTAACTGTGTTTAGTTCTTATTTTTAAGACCAGGAAAAGGCATCAGTGGCAGCTGCCCTGCCAGGACCGGTGATGTCAGCAAGAGTGAGGAATCTCTGAGGGTAACAAACCCATACTGGGGGCAGCCTTGCTTTCAAAAGCACATACGGGATAGCAAGTGGAAGTTATTTTGATGGCTGAATCCTCAAAGGTACCAAGGAGTGTAAAGACTTACTTAATCAAAGCAAAATTTATGAATTGGCTGGATTTTGTGAAATGGGTGAAAATTTACAAGCACTTAAAATGTCATAATAATGTAAAATTGTGCTAATGAGTAACACCAACCTAATTCCTCATAGCAATTCAAGGGTGCTTGCAAAAACAGGTTGAAAATAAGGACACATTTCTATCACATTGACTTCAACAAAACTTCAATAGATGCTTAAATAGTCTTCCATTGCAGTAAACATTAAGAGCTATAGCCAAATTCTCTTCTGTGCTCCAGAGATGCAAAATCTCTGTGTCTCTCTAAAATTATTGGATTGGTAAGACAGCCAACAATACAAATGTTTCTCAGTGAATTATTAAAAACAATGCATGACTTAGTCATGGCGGGGCATGATTGATGTATGAGCACTTCATGCACCTGAGTTTTGATTCTTTTTGGGGAAGAAGCTGAAATTCACAGAAAACAAAGTGCTCTAGAGAACACAGCTTGTTTGTCTTCATCAACAACAAAGTTAGTAAAATTCCCTTAATTATGCAGTTGTTATATACTGGTTACTTCTCAAAGGACATGCCTGAGGCACCATATCATTCACATGAGTTGTTAATTCTACCCCTGAATTGTAAATCTCAATTAAATGAAAGAGGTGACAATTTAGCAAATGTCTTTTATAAAATAAAAGCCACTAGTGGAAGTTTGGTAGAGATCAAGTAACAAACCCATATATTTGCATCTAGAAAACTGTATCTTTAGCATTTTGACTGATTTGGTATTTAGTGTGTTGGTTTTTTTTTTCCTAGGAGAAACAAAGGAAAGACTTAATGCAACACAACCAAAAATAAATACCACCAAAAAAACCCCTCAGCACAATGAACTATGTGAACCTCTGGGATGAAACACGAAACTCATTCCACCAGTGTGCTCAGAAAACAACCTGATGCTAGGGCATCAGCCCAATCCTGCCACCTGCCCTCAGGTGTATATTTTGCTTTCAGTCACAGGGGTTTTTTTACCTGAAGAAAAGTTCTTATCAGAGATAGTGCTTTACCATACATTTCTACGTGGCTCTCACCTCAAAGATGAACTTGGAACTGCCGAAGTTTGTTTTCTGCTTCTGCCAGAAATTATCAGGTTTTATAATCAGGGCAACATGAATCTCAGCAGGAAAGGCTTCTTGAAGGGTTTTTAGGAGAGGCTTGATCAAATCCCATTTGGATCCCCGCATATCGATAATAACAGTGAATCCTCGTTTGCAAACATCTTCGCTGCAGGAATAAAAGCATATCATGATAATTAATATTGTGGGCAGCCACACTGAGACTTGACTTTTTTTGCTGGTGTTTGGTGCTTCAGAGCAGAGCAAGGAATTATTAACATAAAACATGAAAGACAGTACAGTATAAAGGCTATAAGAAAGGTTATATTAAAATTACTATAATGTAATTTACATGAAATTCAAGTGTCTAGATTACAGTTTAATCTCTAATTTTCCAAACACGTGTAATTCAAATATTCACTCAAAACATGCATACTTCCACACAATTGAAAACAGAATCACATCTGTATAGAAGCTCTTTATGTGTACATACAATGGATTCTGCTTTCAACATATTGAACCCAGCCAAAGTCAACAAGCAGGGTCCTGTGCCTTAGCATTACTGGCCACTTGTAAATTTGGGTGCCTTCATTTTTAGAGGCCCCTTTAAAAAGTTTCCCTTCCAGAAAAGTGTCATTTCCAGAAGAGTGCCCGGCAATAACTCTCTGACAGGAAGGCCCTTGTGACTCAGTATGTGCACTGTTATCATTGGGGCCCTTTCCCCTCACGGCTGATCTTCCAAATGCTGCAGGACCTTTTTCAATCTGCAGTCAGACTTTTCTGCCAGCCTGTGCTCCTCCCTTCTCAGAAGTCTAAGGCAGTTATCTGGTCTGGTCACTGGCAATGCATGGGGCCCAACAACACCACAGCATTCCCTTGCAAACACATCTCTTCTTTTTCCTCACAAGAAGAAAGGAGAAAGAATAAAAGGACATGTCAATTCAAGTCAAGTCTGTGCAGCTTTCAGCACAGCTTTTCAAGGAGCATAGTAGTATTTATCCTGAGAAAAAGAGCCATGGGCATAATGCAGAAAGGCTGTTTAGTCTCCACAGAAATATTCCCAGTGCACAAACACACAGGAGGATTTTCACTACACTCTACCTCTTTAACTTCTTAAAACACTCTGCTGCTAAGATCCATCTCCTACATATTCAACAGAAAACAACTCTATAAAGCTTACAATTAGATTTCTGGGCTGGAACTAGGACAGGAATATTCTTCATAGGAGGCACACTGGACTAATACATGTTAAGAGAGTTTGCTAACTTGAACAGCATAGTGCCAGGCAGGAGCACTCAGAGACAACAAGCTTGGTCCTCTGCCTTAACACTATCGGCACATCCAGAGCACACTGCATACATGTCAGTGTAAAGAAAAACTAGAGAGAACAGGCACTTCCAAACCGTCAGGAATATAGATCTTTTTATTCTCCTTTTACCTACTGCTGAAAGGTCAGACATCTGATCCTTTCATAACTAATGCCAAAAAAAGGCTGTAAAAGAAGCTTTGTTGGGGGTGCTACCGCCTCTTGCCTTTTGGAACAAGAGCTGAGACAAGGAATCAAATCAGAAAGTGATGAATAGAAAGGGGGTTGTGTTTTGTGTTATTTTTCTTGCAAAGCTTTATAGGATCTTCCTGCTTTATAGGAATTTCTGCCAAATCACTGATCCCTGTTAGACTGAACCGACTTTCCAAGGATTTCTTCAGACACTTGACAAAGAGATGCAGGAGCCATATGGACATGTGGAGAGCCCCAGCAGCAGACAAGTAACAGGCAAGTGCAATGTGTCTTTTCTGAAATAAATAAATAAATACACCACCACCCTCCACTGCAACCACAGCAAGGCACAGCCAGTATTAGCTTCATTTCAACTCCCGTCGCCACTGCCAGCCTGCCAACTTACCAAACCTGATGTAAAACAATAAGTTAATACTTATTGATAAAGAACATAAAAGCCTATTTCAGTAAGCAGAAAAAGAATGTTCTGAAAGACTGAAGTCTTCTGTTTATGAACCTGAACTAAAGTCTTAGACACAAACTGATCCAAAATCAAACCCTGCCCCCAGCTGTAGAGCATAGGCAGTGTGACACCTTGACACCCTTGATTACATACCACCACGACTAGAGGTTCAGCCGGCATTAAAATGGAGATTGCAGGTAGGGAACCAAGAAATGTAACTATGGGCTGGAGTCTGTCTGCTGAAGGTTTACAGCCTCTCCAGGCCTGGGAGGTGCAGACAAGCAGTGTAGGGAGCAGACAGTACTGCTGCCCATTCCCATCAGCACATTGTGCCTTAGCATTCATGTGTGAAAAAATGCTCCAGAACACCCCAAAGCCCTACGGTCCTGGTTCTGGAGACGTCACAGCATGTTTTCAGTAGAAGAAGAACAGGCAACGATTCTCCAGCTTTTTCTGGTGGACACAGGAGAATGGCCACTGATCCTGAGGACCAGGCTGGGAATGCTTTCTGATTCTTTTCCTGGAGCAAGCAGTTATTCACTACCAGCACACAATCCCTGTAATTAGACCAGACTTCCAACAAGCTTAGTACATTTTCAAGTATGAAACTGATAGGAAAAAGGATGGAGAGGGAGGAAAGGAAGAAGAATAATCATAGAATTCTTATGTTCAGAACACATCAACATGAAACAACTCTCACACCAGCAACACAAAACCCCAATGATCTTTATTACAGAGACAATTTCCCTACTTCATTTGTCACATAGGCATGCAAACTCCTGTATGAAATATAAAAGTGCAAAGGTGGGTACCCCTTTTCAATTCTAGTGCAGGAAACATACAAATGGATGGTATTTATCATTTTGAGAAAATCTAACTCTATTTCAAGAGTGTTGCCCACACTCTTGCAGAAGTAATTCTGCTTGCAATTTTTTTCTTTAATGTGATGAATGATATCAACCTGTAACAAGATCTGTGGGTCTGCAGTGTCATTTACACAATTTGATCCCACCAGCACAGTGATACACTCCACATTCTTCTTTTTGCAGAAAATTAGCACCTGATTTCTAAACCTGCTTGTCAAAAGCTATTATTTAACAGTGTTTAAATTGTTGCAAGACAGAAAGCTGCCTGCTCATCATTTCTACTTTCAGTTGAAGAGCTTGCTGTGGAGAGAGTGCCTCTGAGAGCACTTATCCTGCACAAACAGGTAGCTGGATACTAATCAGGTACTAATATCTCAAAGAAGGGAGTGGGAGATAAGAAAATTATTTAGATTGTAACCTCTTCAGGGCAGGGACCATTTGTCATGCTGTGTTTGTTTAAGGAGGCTGCCTTGCTGGAGGTCTCCAGCTACCTATATTCATACTACAGTCTTCAGCTGCCTGGAATAAATTCCAATAAATTACTTTTCAGGAAACCATAAATGCAAATCCAGGGAATTAAAAATAATGAGGAATAATGGTCTGCAAAAGAAAAACTGAACACGGATGTGAAGGTACAAAAGGTTTACCTAAATGTGGGGACACCTCACAGGCAATTTAATTAAAAAAAACCCAACCAAACCAACTAAAAGAAGGCCAAAATTCAAGCTGCAATATCCAAATATGTCCAGCTATTAACAGGGTCCTATAAAAGTTGGCCTAGACATAATGCAGCTCTGATAAACTCTGGTGAGGCAATCTGGGACAATTTGTCATCTCCGACAATCAGTCATTTTTCTTCAGTTACCTCAGCATGGATTGAGGAAATGACCCAAGGTTCCTTTTGAATAGTCTAGCCATGCTTATTAACTTTATTGCTTAAAAGCAACAGCTCAAACCCTTCCCAATTTAGCAATTGATCGGGAAAAGCATCAGTAGCAATCAAGCTCCCTCCACACTGTCCAGGAAAGACATGCCTTATTCCTGGCTCCCAAGATGATACATCAATACACGTATCTATTACGCACAAGTAACCACTTTAGTACGGCAATTAATGTTGATTGTGGTGCTTAATTTTTTCCGGTATTGATATTTGACCAGAAACTGGAAAAAACACTCAAATCAAGGTATTTGGACAATCCATCAGCCTTTTGGCTGTGCTCATCTGGACTAGATTTGCAACGGTGAGCAGAAATTGTTTGATAGTTGATAAGTCGTTTCAGTTGCTCCACTGTTTTTAAGCAAAGACCAGCTTCTAAGTCTAATAAAAATACCCTAGAATATTTGTGAAAATATTTATGATCTGAATTTAAAAAAAAAGGCCTAAAACTGAAACTCAGAAGCAGATGTGATAATTTTGTAAAAATAAATGCCTCTATTTTAGTTTCTAGGGTACTTTCATAGGGTCATTTTCTCAAATTTCCTCTTTAATTCAGGCACATTCTAAATTGTATTTTCTTTGGCAAGAGCTGGCTTGCTGGGTATCAAATGAATTTAAGGACTTCATGCTTTCTGATTAATCTTTCAGATACCTATTGATTATGTGTATTTTTCACCCTTATGGTTTGGCCAAAGCTTCTGGCATTTAGAAGCTTCAGCACTTGATTAGCTGAAATATAACGTAATATCTCCATTTCCATTTTGCAGTCATGAGTTAATGATGAAGCAGCACATTTAGCATTCCGGTTTGACCACTAAAAGCCCAGATCTGACATGTCCAGCATCTCATTCTAAATATGATTTGTTAAGGGGAAGAGCAAGATCTCTTTTAAGGCTGGTCAGCATAACCTTGTCAGGAGACACTGTCAGAAAAACAAGCAGCATTTCAGGCATCAATATGTAAGCATAAAATCTGCAGGAAATTAATTATTTTTGAGATCACCGTTCCTTTGACAAATGTGGCCATAGTCAGCCAATTGGTTCACAAGCTGAGGGTGGAAAAGGGGGAGGGAGAGCAGAAAAACAGGTATGCGAAAACCTCCAAGCACAAACTGTTATCCCAAAGGCCTCATTCCATATGAGACCTTATAACTCCGCTGCCTAGTTATCAAACTGCATATAAAAATGCACCAAGGATCACTTCAGTAATTTATGTGTTAATAGTTTCTGATTAATTGCAATTTTTTATTCATTTTGTGTGTGGTTTATTTGCTCAGCTTGAAAATAAAACTAGACAAAGAGGTTTATAATCAGCATCACTTCCAGACTTTCATACTTTGTTTTCCCATCACCATGTTGAGCCTGAAGTTCACCTTGTCAATAGAAACAGTTAGTACCTATATTCATAATATAACTTCCAACACATTCAGAGCACCAGATATAGTACTATTTAGTAGACCTGTTTGCCAAGCACTCCCGAACCAGCATTATTTATTAAAATATTTTGTTCTATTTAATACTTCTCAGTAAACTGTACCTTGCTTATTATCCCAGTTAAGAGATGTGTTCCTGCACTGTCAGTCTGAGCTGTCACCCACAACACCCAGGGACAGTGGCTGCTCAGTGGCATGAGACAGACTGTCTTTTCAAAGATCCTGGGACACTCGTGACTCCTAATCCTCACATCTCCCTTGTGTGCTGCTGTGTCAGAGACCAGGGGAGGAACTTAGTGACGCACAACCCAAGAGCACCATTACTCTGGGAAAAAAATTCACAGCAAGCTCCCACCAGAGAACTTCAGCTACCTAAAAGACTGTAGGACAATCTTCATCCTAGATTTTCCTTCTTACATTTTTGAACTTGGTTTCACAATGCTTTTGTGCAATTAGAGGAGAAAACAGCCACCCAGACTCCACTTCCAATTAAGCCTTTCTTCCTTACTGTGACCTAAATTTGTTTATTCTCTTTCAGCACTGAAAAGGAATCACTCACTCTCACTTTTCTTTTTTAAAAAGAGAGACAAAGAAAGAAATCAAAGCCAGTTTCACAGTGGCTGGAGCTGGACATAAAGCAGTGATCTAGAGAAATTTCAGTGACATGTTGTAAAAAGACTTGGAGCCAGTGAGGTCCAGGCAGAGACAAGCCTCCTGTCTCTGGTTTCCAGCCACTGCTCTTGGGGGACATGAGGTGTGTCTGTGAATGGCACAAGAATGCAGATGTGTGGGCTGCACAACATCCACATTCAACCCCTGCCTCTGGCCTCAAGTCAACAGGAAGGGAACAGAAAGGTAGAAAAAACCCAAATGCTTTGGCTGAAGCTAACTGGTGCCAGATGGGTTCTCCTGCTATTCTCAAGCAAGTAACTCATTTTGGTACTCGATTTTTACTTCTAAGAAAAATGGCTCTGAACTCAAAGCAATTCTGTTGTAAAATGATGTAAGCTAGGAAGAACAGACACCAGCTAGGTGCAAGAAAACCTTTTTCCAATATGTAACCATGATCCCATGAGCTGCTGGGAGTCGTTCTGAGAGGTGCAGGTCCCACTGGTACCTCTGTCAGGGTCCAGCAGGGTTGCATTGTGCTCTGTTCTACCCAGGTAAAAATCCTGATGCGCATCATTACAGCCCAGACCAGAATTGGGACTCAAAGCTCTGCAGGCATTTGGCCTCCTATTTAATTGAGCAAATAAACACTATTTGAGAAGTTTCCTGTCTTCATTCAAATAGCAAAGATATAAAACACAGCTGTGTCCAAAAAATGCATGATCGCAGCTGTTAAAGCCAAATCTAGAGGACAAAAACTATAATTTTTCACATTCCTGTTAAGTTTCTGTGGGTAAATTATGCCTTCATCTAAACCCATTTAGCCTCTTCCCCTTTTGTTGTTGCATGTCTACTATATTTGGATCAATATCTGGCAGGTCTTCCTTGAAACAGCTGCTGAGATAAATATGAAATTAATCAGGGCTTTGTTTTTGTTGAAGCAGGGCTACATTTAAAGATTTGTTACTACAACAAAGAAATATTTGAACAGTAAGTACCATTCAACTCTCTCTTGAGCATTTAAAGTCTTGCATTTGAGATGATTTAGCAGAAACAAAACAAAAATGCTTTACCAAATGTAAATTACATGTTCTTGACATTTGCTGGAAAAAATAAATATTAGGGTTGTGTTGAAATATAAACATACCATTCATGAAAAGGTTTGGATGAGCAGAGGCTATTGGAAGTAAGTCTGAAGATTCAAATCCACTGGATTCCAGAGGAGAAATAAATATATATGGCTGTGCTTAGCACAGCCAAACTACTAAGATTCAGAAAATAAATGGAACTTTCTGCCTGCACTAAGAGTGTTTTTTGCAGTTCAGGCAAGGAGCCCGTGAAGCCCACTCCACGTGCCGTCACTATGAGGTTTAGTCTGTGGTCAGCACTGCCAGATTTTCACACGAGGAAAGGGATACTTCATCTGGGCAATGGGTGCTTGGGCTCTTAGACACGGCATCCTAATTTATCAGTTCACGACATCAGTGACTTAACAAGTGAGTGAATGGAGCAGGGTGAACAGCTCCAGGAATTCCAGTCAGCACCATAAAACACAGTCACTCCAGAGTGGAAAGCCTCCAGATTGCAAATACATACATTTCCTTGAAATGTGCTGTGGGAGGCAGAGAAACCCATGAGGGAAAGACCTTTTATAGCATAAAGAAGCCTGCAAACATGTTCAGCTCATGCAAAGAATGATTAATGTAGGTCTAGACAGTCAACAGCAGCACCTGGTAAAATCCAATAACGTCCACAGGCAGACACCATGCCAAATTCCTTCCTGATGCAGGCAGGTATAACCACTCTGGGACTTGCACATTTGATGCAGGGCTCCACTGAGCTCACAGATGATGATAGGAAAAAAAAACCTCTTCAAAGATGGTAAAATCACTTTTTCTACATAGTACTGACATCTCTTGCAGTAAGCACTCATCAGTTCCCATACCCTGCTCCTGGCAGTGCAGGAGAGCAATGAACACTCGTTTATAAAACTGTAATTAAAATAAGGAGCTAGGGAGAAAAGATCAGATATTACATATCAATTCAAAATAAGATATTCCATGAGGAGTGCAGGTTCTCATGAAAGTATTGCTGAATTTAAAACTGAAAAAAGGCTTTTATAACAGCAAAATATTCTGTTTAACCCTTTTCAGATGATTTTTTTTTTCATTTTGTTCCTTTTTTTGATCAGTCTACTCAAAAAAAAGAGGACAAAAACTTTGAATTTTATCAAAATATTTTGGCTGACATAACATTTCAGAGCTATATTTGTGGGAAATTTCTAAATCTTTTGAATTTTTCTTCATTTAAAAATGTGCACTTCAAAATAACACATTCTTCCACAACTGAGTAACTTAGCTTCTGCCCATTTGCAGCGCAGAGCTCAGCATGAGATTCGCTCTGCACTTTATGTCTTCTAAGCAAAAATGGTATAACTATTCCTTAAGACTTACAGGATTTTGGTCAGAATCCACACACAAAATAGGGGCAAACACTGGATTCCAGTGTATCTGTTAGGAGGAAAGGTTGAATACTCCATGCCAGAAACACTCCATGGTCCCTGCTATGGGTCTGTTTTGATACTACAAAGGAATTTCATTTCTCTTTAGAATTGCACAAGTAAAAGCTCTTTTTTTTTGCCAGGGTGGACAATGAGGACTGGCCATGACTAATAAATGAGTGGTACTCTTTCTTTTTTTTTGAGCTCCACCCGTATACAAACAAAACAGATCTTTGTAGGCACAATGATTTACCTAAAATAGTTCACTTATCAGATAGATGCTTCCTGCCATGCCAGGCTGGGTGAAGACTGCCTGTTGTATTACATCCAGAAGGACTTGCTCTGAAGCTACAAAATCAATCTGTGTTGTAAGAGACACTTGTAAAATCAATTTTTGTGTATTCATTTACACAGCAGACTTTACTCATTCTTTCAGAAAGCTACCATGATGGCATTGAGAGTGGAAAAAGTCCTTTTTATGGAGTTCTCAAGAGACAGGAAAATGATGTGCTATTCCAAACCCAGCTCCAAAACCTCTAGCTTATGCCCAATTTATTCTGAATCTATCTCCTAGCAAGGCCAGGCTCTCTCCCTGTGGTTAGCAAGAGGGGCTAAGCCGTGCCAATTGAAGCCACTTGATGTGAGGTACCATCCCTTTTCACATGTGGAGACATAAATGTGGGAGAGATTAAAATCACTGGAGCTGACTGAACACAAGCAGGTTGACAACTCAGTATTTCAAAGGCAGTAGGAGACCCGAAAGACATTGCTGACACCCAGAGTGAGAAAGCTGGATCTAAAAAGCTTCTGGAAAGCAAAAACAAATCCAACAGTCAAAATCTTGGGAATAAATATGCAAACTCCAGCTGAGTCAGTCTCTGAGCTAACATTCTCTGAGTGTCTTCCCAAGATCACTTGAGGTGTTTCTCCAGCCTCAGATGCTCTCACCTTTGCAGGAGACTGAGCTCCTCAGGTGCCAGTGGGTGGTCTCCTCAGGATCACAGTCCATCATGCTAAGGCACTGTCCCACACTGATGGGACCTCACACGCTGCTGTCATGGCTATGCAGTTTTGATGTTGCTTCACTTACAACCCTGAACTTTCATCACGGCTGCAAATAATTTCAGTTCTCCATCAGTACCTCTACCTATCAGTCACCTCTAGTTGGAAAAACAAGAGGAACTGTTTTATCAGCTAAAGCAGGTTCAGAGAAATGCTCTGAAAAGTAATTGCCTGGTTTCAACTGCCTGCTCCCTTTCCCCTATTAGCTATATTGCTTCTCTATCAAAAGCACAATAAAACTTCACTGGCAAATCCATCTACAAGTGTCACATGTGAAAGAACATCAGCCTATTCATCTCAAGAACTACATACCCCAGGTGGTGCTTTTCCTGCTGACAGACCTGAAAATTATATTGACAAATTAACATATGCCAGGATAGTCGTGATAG
The DNA here is from genome assembly GCA_013400235.1 of Oriolus oriolus. Classification (NCBI taxonomy): domain Eukaryota; kingdom Metazoa; phylum Chordata; class Aves; order Passeriformes; family Corvidae; genus Oriolus; species Oriolus oriolus. The sequence goes on from VXBT01003828.1 coordinate 404,750, forward strand.
GAATCTGCTAGTCAGAGAACTTACTATTTATTGTAGATGTTAGCAAGCCCATGGTAATGAAAATCAGACAGAGCAGATTCTGGAAATACTGCACCTAAGGATATTGGCCTAATACTGAGCCACTCATTTGACCTGGAAGAGGCACATCAAACACACATCTGCTCCACCAGACTAATGGGTTTCCTACCTGTGAGTTAAACTAATGCCAGTATAACATCCTGGGCAGAAACGCGCCCAATGCAGTGGGTTTCTGTAGCAAGTTGAACCACCATAGTTACCCACTCCCCTCCCCACCAGAAAACAACTGATGAGAATCAACAGAAACCATTTCACAGCTGCTCTACAAACCTCCAGCCTCACACTGGACACATACCCCAATTTAAGAAAAGCCGATGACATGTGACTCCCTGATACTGAGATAACACAAACATATGTAGCTATTTTCCCTGCAACTATAGCTTCACAATTTATGCATTTTTACACCTGGCTGGAGCTCTGTAGTCCAAGGGATGATACTGACTCAGGTGAACCTTGTTGGGTTATTCACCCCCTACTTGTGTGTGCTACCACACTTTTCTTTATTGAAGTCACTGCATTCTTCCATGGAATGTATTATATTTACATCTTCAGACACAGGGAGGATCCATAATGGCACAAAAATTGCAAATAGTCATGGCCGCCTCATGGTTAATTTACAAAAGCTTAAGAGAGATCAGTTAATAATCTAACCACGTGCTTATTTATCCATGCTGGGATATATTCTCTGTTACACGTGTGCTGATTTTATATAGGAATCATTTATTGCTCTATACATATGCTTATCTAATTGTACTGAATACACATGCTTTATTAAACTCATAAATGAGCACATTTATGGCTCTATGTGAAAGTAGAGCCCTTCATATTTTATTTATAAAGTGGGACAATAGAACGGCATTGACATAGAACATCCATTTAATTCAGAGGATTTAGGGTTGTCCCACAGACTTTTCTACTTTTTTGCCAGAATCAAAGCTTTTGGTTTTTTTAATTAGATTTCTAGCCCATCTGCTTGCAAAGATAGCCTTGACAATATAAACTAACGCACATTTGTATTGCTGAGTCTGCAGGCAGTGGAAGAAACAATGAGACTAGAAAGTGAACCTGCACTCTCCATCTTATTGGGGTGTTAACTGAAAACCCAGTTCTGGCAGCCTAAATACCAGAATTCTTAACTATTTCACTGCTGCTAATTTTGCCACCAAACCTGCAGGCATGATGTTTGTCAAAGCCATGAATTATTCACGTAAGATCTCGCCCGTTTTGATGACCATGTGGCACAATTCAGGCTGTCAGTTAGGACTGGGCAAGTACCTGGCCTGCAATTATAATCAAGGATTTTGCTCTTTTTGTATTGTGTGGAGTAAAAGCAGTGATCACAGCATAATTGAGCTAGTACTCAAAGCCTACAGTGGAAAAGACTTCAAAAGCACAATTACTGGGGATTTGATGTAGAGCCCACAGGACCACTAGCTTAATCCATAATTTTAAGTGCTTTATGAGATAAAACTAAGGAAACCAAGTTAAAACCTCTGTTGCTATGACATACTTGACAAACAGCTCAAACAGACTTTTTCTTACCACTTGAAAACAAAAAGAATACTGCATTGTTCTCTTATGAGAGTGATGCTATACAAACTGCTAAAATCATCCACAAAACTAACGACTCTAAAAAAACCCCAACCCTGATTCCAAATATAAAGAACTGTTTCAACCTTCTTTAATATAAACTCTTCCAAAATAACTACCAATGTGTGCTTATGTCTCTTAAGCAAGCTCAGGTTGCTGGCATCTGAAAAGGGAGGTAAGATCGAGTCTGGGTTTATGACAGTGGTTGCTGCTTGAATTAGCACATTGTGGGGATGTTGCAGGGATGCAGTCGTATCCTAATACTGGGGTTTTTAAGGACAGCAATGTTCAATGACCATGTTTCTTTAGTCCTATGGCCCGTCTGATAAAAATATCTTCCATCTGGTTCCTGTTTGTATGGTTGTGCCTCACAATAGAAGGAGCTTGATTAAGCAATTAAGATGGTGCATGAAGCACATGTTTATACTTGCTGGATATGGATGGACGTATGATCACACTTGACTGCTTTTCTGGAGAAGGATCACAGTACTTAAACAAGAATTAGAAAAAGGACACAGTAAGTAGAGGCCTGCAGGCCAGACAGGCCTTTTACTGCTTTGGTTGACCTCTTGCATCAATTTCCAATTTTATTGTAGTAAATTAATGTGTTAGCCTGAAAAAGTATTGATATCCTCCTTTCGTTTGTGACTAAGAGCAGACATGGTGAATGCATGTTTCCACCTTGATGATTTCCTTCTTATGGCCCTGGCAATTTACCCAATGAATAAATATCTTTATTCTGTCTTAAGATGTACGAGACTTGTGGAAAAGTCTGAGATCTTGGTAATTGCTGCCTAGAAAAATCCTCTCTAGTCTGTTATCTTGAGATTCATTTGTTTCTTGATTCTGTTTACAGAGCAGATATATATTTCCAGTTCATTCAGATTCTGCTGAAGTCAGCTGTAGCCTGGAAGAACCAACAGGGGAATCCTGTAATTTTCACAGGAGGCGCCCGTCAAAGGTAGGAAGAACTAATGGTTTGATAAATCAACTGAGACTGACTCATAAAATTACCTAATATAATAATTTGTTTCCAACTACCTTAAAATCCACCCCAAAAAATCATGTTACAACATCTGGTGATAATGATTTCTTTGCTTTTCTCTCTGCCCTATCTACCTGAAATAGCTTTGTTAGAACTTTACCAGTATTTGAACCCATGTGACGTAGAACAGAGTGTCCCAGCATTGGAAACATTCAATTTTAGCACTGCAAGAACAAACCTACATTATAAGGATGGTGACATAACCTGTTGTATCATCTTAAAATGTAACATCTTATGAGAGATTTTAAAGAGCTTTGCTGTGAGTAACCAGGTGTTAAACAAAACAGGGTCTAATACTATGCTTTAGAGTATTTCACTCAAAACCAAAACTGGACTTTGACAAAGAACAAATTACACCCAGAAGATCTATGACAATTTTCTCTTCTTGGCCAAGAGAATAAGAAGTACAAAAAGGAAAGCAATGACTCAAAAAGCTATGTGCCAAAAAAATGTTCACAAGTAGAGGAATTAGACTTTTAACAGAATCCCTAATTACACATTTGACTTCTGGCATCTTTTCAAGGCAGCATGAACACACTTAAAAGTTCTTTGTGCATTTGTATTCTCCCACAAAAAAAGGGAAAAGTATGCTTTCATTGTAAAAACAATTTTAAGTCAGTTGCCTCTCAAAGGGCAACGTGAGCACAGCATTGACAAAACGCACTTCAGCTTCTGAAAATACTGACTTGTCCCCAATTTCAAAAGCCCAGAAATGGAGATCAAGACAGTTCTGCACTGGTACTGTATCCAGTACACTCAATTGATTCATATTGCTCCACTTCCTTTACCTTATTCAAATATCCCTGCTTTAAGTTTCCAAGTGCCACTGGGAATATAAAAAATATATAATGAGGACAACTAGCATCTTATTTGCTAAGATGAACATTTCTAAACCTAGTGTCCAAGTTAGAGCAGGTGGATTCTCAAGCGGCCTCTTTCTCAAAGGTAATGGGTGGATTTTACCTAACAAAAATTTAAACTTTTTCATATAATTAGTAGTGCCCAACAAGTCATCAGGTAAGTGCTGCTGATGCTAATACACACAGATACAATTTAACAGTCCCTAAAACTACTGTGGTGAAGTGTCCCACTGAATTCATTCCTAAATGAAAATCCCAGGAAACATTTTTAGCTGACCCTATTTCCGTGTCACCTACAGTTTACAATCTGACACTGCAAAATCATTGGGGTGGCTGTTCTGGAAATTAAAGAGAAACTGAGATTTCCAGTAAGCCTGGTAAGTGTGGAATGATATAGCAGCTGAGTTTTGCCTTGTGAACAGAGAAGGATAAAACCCTAAAAATCCTGCACATACTGCTTGTGCATTTGATTCCTAGTCTAGCAGTTCATTAACAAAGCAGAGCTCCCAGACATTCTTCCTATGGGTAAGATTTTTCACTACTTTCCTATGTACCTGATTTTTAATTAGATTTTGGAATGGAATTGCAGCTCCTACCCACAAATCTCCAGTGGGGAGCAAAATCTTAACTAATCTGTGATCCCAGAAATGTTTGCTTCTCCAGATGCAGTTTCTGAACTAAATGACAAATGTAGAAAGAGAAGAATGGAGAAATAAGGGGACATAACCACAAAATTGGATGCGATTAATCAGTGTTGTAAGAGTTTACTTCTGTCTTTAGAACAAAAGAAAAGGTCGTAAGGAAAAAGAACATATTGCCTATTTGAATAATTCCTAGACTAACAGTTTATTAATAAGGAAGCTTTTTCAGCCATGCTTCCTACGTGCAAGATCACCCATTAGTTAATTGGGCACCTTTGGGATTACTGTTCTCCCCTAAATTCTTCTTCCACTCCCTAGAATTGCTGCATGGCAAAATGGTACATTTCATAATGAGATAGGTTTTCCAAGTGCAATTTCTAAGGTCAGGCAGTGACACAGTACATGGCCAATTTTTTACACAGTGCTCCCAATTCAGTATTGGGAAAGGCAGCTTTAAGACCCTGTTTCCCAGAAATTAGAGGGCTAATCAGTGCACACTATTAAAAGAAGGATGTATACTTCTGCCTCATGCAGCATAGCTATAATAAAACTACTTGGGGTTTTCTATCTTCAGGATGTAGAAATATCAGTTAATATAAATGTTTCCCAAACATATATGATGTGTCTACTGTATGGACTGGTGAATACAGGTTATGCACTTAAACCAAGGCAGAAAATAACTCAAATGTTGGGTCCTGAACTAAAATTCAGGAAGCTCTGTGTGTCTTCCCTGATGTTCCAGGTTCCAGAATGTGACCTGCATGGGTGACCTAAATAAAACCCGAGGCTCCATCTGATTACTGTCTACAAAATTTACAGAACACATGAACAGAGCTGCTAATAAACATTGTCCTTAGTTGTTGGTCTAAGCAGAGCTGCTAAGTCGACTGAAATGAAAGTGCAATTTTAGTCTCCAATCAGGATTGACTCAGAGCAGAAAAGCAATGGAAGGAAAAGTTTGCATTGCTGCATTAACAGAGGACTTTGGCCTCTAGGGCAGTCAACTGCTGAATCACAGAAGATTGAGACAGAAGAGACTTAAATCATTGTAACCAGGGATGTTGTTGGTAGTTTGCCAAGAGAGAACAGTAATCAGTACCAGAATCCTACCTTTCTTGTAGCTAATTTTTCACTAGCATTAAATTAACATGCAAATAACAAGGAATGATGGGAAACTATTTTAGACATATAGTTTACAGCAGTATAGTTTAACAAATATTAGTCTCCATCCACCAAGACTATGTAGTGTGCAGGTAGCATGTATGCCTTTTCCATGTGACATTCAAAGTGTAGGTGCATAGTAGATGGAACACGTACGGGAAGCCCATTGGGAGTTCTCTAAGGTAAAAAAAATCCCTTTTTACTCCCAGTGGAATGTGGCTTTTGCCCATGGAGCAGCTTAATACCATGCAACAGCACTTCAGAATACAACATTCCCTCTTGACTGACACTAAGGGTTTTGAAGATTGTCCCACAAGAACACCAAAGCCATGAACCCTGCCTTGCAGAATGTCAACCTACAAGGAAAATTTGAAAACCCTCCCTGGAATTCCAAAGTATCACAGCCCCACGTATGAGTACAATGTGCATTTTAAAATGCCGTATAGTTCCTGCCAAGGATGCCACAAGTCTCTCTATTAATGCTGCATTGGTATCCATATTATTTCTATTCCTTAAATGTGTACGTTTAATAACTTGTTTAGGAGTGGTGGAGTAAGAAGGGCTGAATTTTACCAAGCCAAAAATTACTTTTAATTAGTAATTCTTTCAAATTAAACTTCAAAAAGTAGTTTTTATTTGATCCTCAATGACAGCATCAATAGCACAAGATCTGGCTTGGCTCAAATAAATAACCAAACTATAAAACTTAACTTATTCTTCTAGTGAAAGTTTTCTAATAACACAGCATTAGTATTAGAAACTGTCAATTCTTCTTGTATTCTTGTGTGAAATGGGGGAAAGGGAGAGGAAAGGCATATGAAAGCAGCCTGAATCTGGCTGGAGATGAACTGCTGCTATGATTTTTGGAGAGGAATGCAGTTATTCCACACAGCCCATGCTCTATTACAATTTCTATTCAATGACTTTAACCAAAAAGACCATTCAACAAAGATGTCCCTTGTAAATACAGCATCAAGCTCACAGCAGGTTCCTACTTTCTCTTGTTTGCACTGCAGTGTGGGCATGTTTAAGAGGTGGAAGATTTCCCTGAAAAAAGTTGCAGGACAAGGGAAAGCTGTTTTGGTGCTTTGCCTTGTTGGTGAAGTACCACAAAGGATCTTTCTAAAATATTACATCACTGGAAAATTCTCTAGAGACTACGGTTTCTCTTTAAAGTTAGACATAAAATAAAGCCCTGTGTACACAGTCAAGGAAACCAATCCTCCCCTGTTAATAGCAGAAAAGCACACTGTGGCACACATTGCTGACCAGACAATGTTTGCCAAGCCAAAAGCATGTCTGAATTACACTCTGTTGCCTTTTCCTGGGGGGAAAGGAGACAGCCTAGAATTATTTTTCTTATTTATGATCTTACTTTGTATTAAGGTATTTCTGTCTCTCTTTCTTTTTTCTCTTAATCTAAGGTGCCCAGCAGTCTCACACCATAGAGTTACAATTATGTTTTGCTGCACGCAGCGCTGCAGCATCCACAGGGATCTCTGAAGCTGAGCCAGGATCCACAAGGAAGACATAAAACACCACAGACTTGGTTAGGAACACCTCGTGGAAAATGAGAAGAAACCATTGATGAGATTTACAACTGTCTACCAAACTTGGATACCAATTCCCTTTGCAAACAGCAGGGAACTGAGCATCCCAACCTTGAAGACAAATTTTGCCAGTCCCAAGCCATACTTTCCATGCTATAAGAACATCAGCCTGCTCAATCCCACACGTTACCATGAATTGGTCATTGTTCTGTTTTAATATGATCAAACTTTCTAATACCATAAACCAGCATGTGCTTTTATGAGCATGGGAACTGCCAAACCTTTGGTAGTGGTTTGCACATTGATTCTCTAATGGTTAATAACAAATGTGCCTCTTACATGATCTAGAGATACCCCCACACCTCCAGTCTCTAAGAGGGGCTGAGTTCAGACCATCTTCCCCTCTCTGTATACACTAATTAGGTCTCTTTCCTTGATGCAGCTGTCTATTCTCATTAAATTTGTAGAAAATTAATATTCTTGAATGTTTTCCCTGACAGATTTAGTTTTACAGTGACTGACAGACAGCACAATGGCATCAGCTTTTTATCATTCATTTGGAGATATGGCTAAAAATATATTCCTGAAAACGTATCCTCAGTGCTACCCAAGCAGTGTCCTGGGGAGCCCAGACTTTGGAGCAGCATCCCCAACACCTCCATGCATCCAGTGAGGATAAGCATCAGGCTGTCTAGGCTGAGACAACTCCACTTCTATGTCTCCCATTACTTGCTTCATACTGACACACAGTAAAGGTCTCATCCATTCTCCATGGGAGTTTAGAAGAGCTTTCCCTTGACACTGAGACACCTTGGACAATACGCCCATTACAAAACAGACTGCAAAGCACAGCAGTTGTTTTCCTGCTTCTAATGACATCCATGAAGAGATGGCATAAGCCACTTCCAAATCCTAATAATTTCTAATAGTGAAAAGGATATAGCACATACTGGAGTTACTGATGAGGAACACAAGCATCCATAATGGAATGAGACAAAAACTATTTGACAGTCTCTGCAAAAACTGTAGGAAAGAGATCACCTAAAAGAAAATTTAGGATTGGCTGAGCTGCTGCATATTCCAACGGCTGCTGACAGCTTCAGGAGGGAACTGCGCACGGCCTGTGCCAGCTCTGCTGCCAGCGAGACGCTCCCACAAAACCTCTCTGTCTGCTAATTTTAGCTTTTCTGAATTACTGCTCACATTAGCACAAGCCTGCCTTCTCTGAGGAATTCTCTCAGTCACTGCTGCCTGGACTTCTCAGAGCATTGTGGAGCCACAGGTCTGATGGTTAAAAGGCCCATGAGGAACATGGAAGAGCTTTACAGCAGCACTAGCATGGCCAAGGCCAGGGAGGGCAGCATGGGGAGGTGTGCTGCAGAGACTCAAAAAACACTCAGTGTCAGAGCCACTGAAGAAGAGGATGCAGAAAATGATGCTCTGCATAAAATTTATAGCAGCCTGTGGTGCCCGCCAGCTCCCTCACCAGTGAATGGGTGCAGGTTATATCGTAGTTTACAAGTTTCTGCCTTTTCTCCATCACCTCAGCTCCTTCCTCCAGGCAGCAGATGCTGGTACAACCAACATGCAAAAGCCATTTAGGGGGAGGAACAATGCTGATCTAATCCCCAGACTGAGGGCCTGAACAGAGCTCAAAAAGCAGAGTGTGCAGCTCAGCTCTGTGTGAGACAACTCAGGGGATGAGACCAGACCCCAGACTCTGCCAGCACCACTGGGTGTCACTAGGCCGTGGTGGCTCCTGCATCCCAGCAGTGGTGGCACGCATGGTGAGGGGAGTCGTTTTGCTGTTTGCTCCAGATTTGGAGAAATCCAAGCAGAATCCTTCCCAGTCAGAATCCTCTGTTGGAAATGCAGTGAGATGCTACCTGCAACATTGCTAACACAAATACATCCACATGGGGAGTGGCTGCACAGGACAGGCACCCATCTTGTGTGAGAGAGCCAAAATCAGCACCTCACGGTCCCTGCAGGGAAGCTGAGCAGTACCTGAGGTTCCCAAGAAGACAGCTGAGGTTTTCTCAGGGCCTTGGCAAAACTCAGACCCTTGGCAAAGCCCACAAAACCTTGAATCACCAGTCATATAGGAGGTAGCTGTCTCCAGGTCAGCCCCCTTGGCCCTGGCTTGAGCAGGAAGCACTGCCACAGGCATCACTCACAGTGCTCACAGGGTTGTAACAGCCCTCCCATCGGTCCTCTCCCAGTAAGAAAGAGAAAAGCCAGGTGTGGTGGTACTGCAGAGCTGTGGCTGGGCATCAGCACCTTTTGGCTGTTTTCTGTACAGAGGATGTGGGAAGATGGGGGCTGTGAGAAGGAATCCACGCACTGCCATCCTTCTGGCTGCTCTGAACCTGCAGCCTGGATGAACTGCATGTGGGGAGGAGAAACGCTCTGCAGCTGGGAGGGCAGGGCTGAAGCAAAAAAGGCCAGACCAGTAAAACCAAAAGGCATTGGACCTGAACTGGGTGACGCTTACTTTGCTGCCTGGGAAGAGCACAAAGTAAAACAGTGACTTTTTATTGCATTGGATGTGTGCCGTCCACCAGCCCTATCCACTGACTCCACTGAGGAAGGTAGGACTGAGCTCCCACTGGGCTGGAAAACAGCCCAGTGCCAGGAAAGGGAACTTCTCTTCCAGACCTGCGCATTTACCTTGTATGTAAAACTTGGCCTGCAGGGCTACCCTCAGCAATCCTAAATCTTCAAATTATTAACCTGTTGAATTTGTGTTGGAGATGTTAGATGAACAAGAAAGAACCCAATATGACTTTGAAATCTCAGCATGAGTCTGCATGGTTGGCAGTAAGAGAAAACTGAACTCCCTCCCTGACACTGTAAAACAGAACAATTGCCTTGGAAATAATTCAGACATAATAAATGAGGGATTCCTTCATATTAACTGTTTTCAATTGCAGATTTATAGTCTAAAATTAAGCAGATGTTGAGTGTTGAATACAATGCTTAAAAACACAATGACAACTTGAAATCCTAGTTTCTCTGCATGTGGCAGTCAGTAACTTCAATTATTTATTGGAATACAATTAAAATATAATTAAATGGAGCAAGCTATACTCAAGAATAAAGAAATATTGTAGAATTTAGTGGGGAAAAATCCAGTAAGATTTTCAGGTCTTCCAAAATAGTACAAAATGTTTGGATACAAGATAAACAACTTAGAAAATACTTTGCAAATCCCTTTGTAAGTACTTTAAGGAATTTACTTTAAATAAGGAATTCACTCTTGAAAAAACATCAACCTTTATTTTATCTATTTCAATTGCCAAACTCACATTCTGAAGCAAGATAATGAAAGCTTCATGAGCTTGTTTCAATATTAACATTAAGTTAATCTCATTTGCTTCTAGTTCACTATAGAGAGAAACTTCTGTTAGACCCATATCGATGATCACTGGTGGAAATAAGATGCAGAACCCAGCTTACCCTGCCTTTTATTAGTCTTTAGAGGGAAAAGGCTACAGGAGCTGTAATTCAGACATGCTTTTTTTTACATGTGTATTTCACAGTACATCAACTGCAAAGCTCTGTATCATGCTATTTGTGCTGCTTATCACAAAACCAGTCTGAAAACTCTTGCACTGGTATGGAGCTGGACAGCAGAACAGGGCTCAGAAGGTAACCAGGCTGGAACCACTCAGGGAGCACTCTCAGCTCCCACAGAGAGCAGAGAAAAAGAGGACATCTGCTTTAGGTCCAAAGCTGTGCAAGATCGGACCTTAAGCTATCCAGAAACACAGCAACAGGCAATGACAGCGGGAAGTAATTTGGAAACCGAGACCAAAGGCCCCCTCTCCCCCATTTACCTTAGGTTTGGGTTGATTTAAAAACAAACATAGGAAATTAAAATTGTGTATCTATTTAAAAACCCCACATCTTTATACAAAACTGTCACAAAAGCTGGAGTGACTTGTGTTCATGCCTCTGCTGCAAGACAGGAGTGACGAGACCTGGGTCCCTCCTGACACACCTCCTAACAGGGTCTCCAAGATGGGGAGGATACAGAAACTTGCTTCAGTTCTTCAATCTGTGATTTTAATCACTTTCTTTTTGTCCCATTTTTCATGTGCACTGAGACTAAATTGTTTACTTTGGCTCAGGGTTGCAGAGTGTATTTTACCACATCACTTTACTTTCCCTCTCTAACATAAGCATCCCCAATACCTTCAATCTTTTCTCATAACTCCTGCTCCCCAGGCTCTGACAGCTCTTGTCACTCCCTCTGCACTTCTAGGAAGTCCACATTTTCTAACAGCTTCTGGTAAATGGGAGTTTCCAAGGTTGCAGCTGTAGACACTTGCTGCAGAGTTTCAACATCAATTATAGCCACCATCCACTCATCTAGGAATAAAATGCCTCAACAGGTTATTAACACAGCTGGAAGGAAATCAGAGATCCTCTTTTGAAGTGCTGATTTCCAACAAGTAGCGAACGTGTAACTTGGCCCTGAGGTGGTCAGTAAGGGGACACAGGAAGCAACACAGAGCAATGAGCTCAGAAGCCTTTTAGCAAGACAAGGTAAGACAACCACTACTTCAACAGAAGTCCCCCAATCCCTAACAGAGTGATAAAAACATCACCTGCCAATACCACGTATGGTAGAAGCTGGATTTGAACTGGCTACAGAGTGGCAAAACGCTCTTAAATTTACCAGCAGTCACGTCAGTTATTTACTTCTGATGAACCCCTCTCTCTAAAATACCTTATAATTATTTGTTAAATTTTATCAGAAGAAAATACTAAATCTCCATCAGGCTCATTAGTTCCACTGCATTTTTTGCTGCTGTATTTTGGTACACGTGTATGGTGGAATAATTATCTTATCAATGGCACCAGATATTTAGTTACTAAAATTAGTATGAAGTCCCTGGTGTTATTTTTTAAATAGATGATTATTTTTGTAGATCTACAATAGTCTCCAGGAAAAAAAAAGTCCACAAAAACTCCTTCTGTGCTAAGATCACATAACAGAAAGCAGAGCTCTAGGGTTTAACTCCTATCAATCAACAAAATGAGTTTCACACTACTCCCAGCCAGAGGAGCTAATATACACAGTACCACAGGTCACCAGAGAAGAGCTTAAAATAAATCCAAGAGTGGGTGAGTATTGCTACATTTTGCCATCCCCTCTATTGTTCTTCTAATTTTACAAAGCCCCGGTCATTGAACTAATCATTAGGGGCACTTCAGTTGTTTTACTGCTCCTAGCACCTCTCATCAAGCTTGGGCAGCTCCGAGGATCTGTTCAAATACACAGGGCTGGCCCTTGGAAACACTCTGCTGCTGTTATGAGCCCTGGATGTCCCCCAGAACAGGGAAACATTTGAGCAGCTTTTTGAACAGAGGACAAATAAAAAGTAGATGTCTTTAAAAACACAGGCCCCTGAGGCATCTCGGGTTTTCGCTCGGCAGAGAGCACAGAAGATTGCTTATCTTGGCTCCAGAACAGATTGATGTGTTCAGCCGGAAGGTTCACTATAGCTGACAGAGAACATTTCCTTCATCGTATTGCTTCACCACGCGAGGAGATAACTCAGGCTAATAATATTCTGTCTCCTTTTTATCCTCCTATAGCCTACGCATAACTTAATTCGTAATTCCAAAGGGCTCGCAGAGGAGATTGGCCTGGTGCTAGTTTCATTTACACACATATAAATCAAAGCTCAGTCTACTGGAATAGATGGCACTGCACTGGTGTTAAAATATAAAATCCTCAGCAAGGCCAGAAAATTCTCCCTCAGCTCCCCTGATCATAAACACCATGTTATCCTAGATTCAGTCACGCCCTCCAAATTTCTAAACATTGCATCCATTTAAATTTGCATGTAAATAGAAGCTATCCTGAGTCACAAGAAATACAGCTTCGCCTACCCAGAAAGCATTAGTGCAAATGTAAACCAAGCAGAAAATGGCAGAGTGGTAGAAACTTGGCACCCGTGGCAATTATCTTTACATCTAATGAATAGTGTCTTCGTTTCTTAGTAACTAATTACAGTGGAACTGTTTAGAGAAAAGGACCTTGTGATATGCCTGACAGAACCAAGGTAGGGCACCAAACCAGGACTGCATTAGTTCAGTGTCAGGATACCCACTCACAACCTCCTCCTCCTACCCAAAACTGCAGGATCAGGCTTTTGAACCTTCCAGGAGCCTTAAATTACCCCAGGCACTATGGACTGAAAGGCTACCATTTCGGTATAGGAACAAGCTGTGTTCCTAGATCTTCACCCCCAGGCAGTAATCCTCAGCCACACAGGAAGCCCCACTGCCTGCAGGCACCTGCCTGACTGTGGCTCCCAGCTGCATGAAAGCCCTCACTATTCTGCTCTAACTCAAGAACACATAGCTGCTTTCAGAAAGCCCACATTATTATTCTGGTTTTGAAGAAGGAACTGCAAAAAGCTGAATCAGAAACTTTCAAAACTGCTAGCAAGACCCTGGTTTCACTTACCCTAATCTATCATCACATTTCATCACCAATCTCATACCTGCTCCAAGCTCCCAGCACTGCGCCACCTCTGCCCCCTCCTTTAAGATATAAAACAAGGGTTAAGTGACAGATAGTATCAATGTGGAGAGCAATCTGTCTCACTCAGAAACCAATGCACTGAGAATAAAGAAAGAATTATTATCCTGGTGTCAATATGATAAATTACAGGCTCTTTTTCCTAAAGAATTTTTAGTTTTTCAGCTAGCACAGAAAACTCTTCTCCTTTTAGCACTCAACATCAGAGCAGTTTCTTCTGATGTCCTGTTCAGAGTCTCTGCTAATAAAATTGTTTATTTTGGTGGATGGCTCATGCAGTTAGTAACTACAGCACTCATCTTGGAACAAACATGAACTGAGAGCCAATGATAGGAATTCCAACTGTTCCTTCCATATATTTGTTTCCAAAACATAAATAAGTTTGAAAGCTCTGCTGCTTGCTCTCGTTAAAGTGAACAAAATGTTTAGGGAAAATGAGTTTTCAGTGTTTCCTCGCACCACACAGGCTACACAATCCCATGCGCCAAACCCATGAAATTTGTGGTCACATTTTCCTCCCACAGCAGCGAGTTCACCGCTGTTGCACCAGACAGAACAGGACCAGGAGGAACTGGGAGAAATAACCTCCTGATCTACCATATCCTCACTGTAACATTTATACCCACACCAGAGGCTTGTCTACACAGCAATGGAAGGATTTAAGAAAAAATTATATTACTTATAGTGCTAATGGGAATCCATTAGAAATCTTTTCCTCATATCCAGCATAATCTACACTTGCTTCGGTGTAACACATTTGTTTGTCTTAGCCCTACAAACCCTTTGCTTTTGCAGCATGACAACGTGCCTGCACAGACCCTTTTCACTCTCCAGGCTGAACAATCTCTACCCTTTTAATCCTTCCCTGACAAGCCACTTTTTCAAGACCTCTGATCACTCTTGCTGCTTTCTGCTCCGCACCTCTCAATGTGCAAATATCCCAAGAAGGAGACAGAACTCCAGTTAATACCTCCAGAAGTCCAATCTGCAAGGACCCTTGGGAAGCCAGTGAAAGTACTTCATGCATAGCCAGCCCCTCACTGCTGGGCACATTTTCACGACAGGAGACTGTACCACAGAGGAAAGGATGTTCTCTGGTATGATTAGAGAGACATCTCCAAAGGCTTCACACACCAGGACAGAACAAGCCTTTGTAGTGAACACCAGGAGGAGAATGTCTTTTTTAGTGTTTCTAGAGAGACAGGCAGCCAGGTCTTGTATTGGCTCCTTCAGCACATACCTCTGACCCAATGTACTGCATCATCAGAGAAAAATCACTGCTGCACTGATCCAGAGTGAGGCAACCAAAAGCAGCATCAAAGACTGAGCTAATTGATTCAGTTGTGTGACAGTGGGGAACAGAAGGGACGTATCCCTGTATTACTGCCACCTCCACGAGGGAAGAGCAATTAATAGAAAAGGTTGACATGCCAGAAAGTCATTTTTGCTCTGCAATTGCTTGCAACCCGAAGCAACGTCATATCTTCATACTTGCAACCATGCAAAAAATGGTAAGATGTAGGGGACCAGTTTCATTATTGCAGCAGCTGGAGGGGGATTGCCAAGCTCTGGGACAAACACTCCCAGGGAGCGACCTACTGCTCCCCCAGCCCCACAGCATGTCTGTAATCTCTCTCACAATATGGTTAAAAATGCTTGAGGATAAAATGTGAGGGGGTGGGGAAACTCAGCTTATTAGTAAAACCTTGACAACCGAAAGTCCAACAGAGCAAAAAGTGCATCACCAGAGGACTTAGGACGTTCAGGAAACAAGCCCTGGCAGATCTGGTACACACAGCTGCATTTGCCACTCACTCTGCAGCCGAGTGATTAAGTCTCCAAACAGCCCTTAGCCCTCTTCCACACCAAACAGTCTTTGTCCTCTGCACATTGCACGTTAAAGGAACAGAGGGCATTTCCAAGACTCTTACCTCTTGACTTCTAGATGCCGCCAAACCCCCTGCTCTTCATGTCTTAACTTCACACTCTTTGCCAAAACATGAAATTGTGTAACAGCTCATGTTCTGGGGGTTTAAAAGAGAAGGAGCTCCTGGGTGGCACAGGGTGTGTTCCCACAACCCTGAGCATCCCTTCTCAGTCCCTCACCTGCCCTGGGGTAACACTCACCTCAATAGCTGGTGCAGTGGTTTTTGGGCAAGGATATTTGGCAAGCTTAAAATTAGGAAAAGGAAGATAGATGAGGGCATATGTAATCTCATACTCTCTGAGGGTGGATCAGAAATACCTACCTGGGCACTGAGCCCTATAAATGATCTCCCAAAGCCTGAAAAAATAAATATGCTCTGGCAACACACCTTTCCTCCAGCATCCCCGGGAAAAGGATGGGGACTTGCTTGTTGGAAGAGAGCCACAGAGACTAATGTGGGGAAAGGTGGTGTTTACATTCAGAACAATTTGAAATGCCTTTCTTTGAAAGCTTCCTCCTGAGTCCACCCATGTTCCTTCCCCAGCCTGGGGAAATCTCTGGAAAGTGCTGGAGCAGGAAGATCTGCCTCCTTGTACAGGCACTCTCTCCTCCCCAGCAACTACAGTCCCCTACCCCAGCTCTCCCAAACCTCCCACAAGGTATTAGAAAGCAACAACAGACAGCAGGCTCTCTCCAGCTTGCTATATTTAACTGCAGACCTCTAAGCATTCCTCCCTTTGCACTCCTCTGAAACAGCTGCACAGAAACATGGAGAATGAGAGCTGCTCCTCCTTGCTGCGAGGAGCCTGAAGCCCAGGTTTGCTCCCACTGTCTCCGCTCCGGGGCTCCCGCATTGCCACGTGTTCCATAAAAACCACCCGAGCGCACACAGGAGGAAGAAGGGAACACTTTTGTTCCTCCGCCCCAAGAACTCAAGGTACTAAATGTTAATACTTGGAAATCAGCAACTGCCAAGTACAAGTTCCCCACCCACCCATCCACCCTAAGCTTTGAAGTGTTTTCTTTCTAGCTTTACCTTGGCACGCTGGCCAAATAAGTCACAAGTTTCCGAAGGTCTTCCTGCCTTATTCTGTCATGATTGCTGCGGGCTGGGAAGGTCAAGACAGGACCACCTCGTTTATCACGGCCACCTGTGGAAAATAAAGGATTGTTAGAAAATCAGGCAGGAAGCACATGTCAAAAAAAACTATGTGCACCGAATTGATAAATATAAATTACAGCACATTTAAAAGTCTGCACACCCGTTGTAGCTTTCAGACTTGCCTAATTGAGGAAGACAAGCTTGCATTTGCTGGAGCTCCAAATGGGGGATGTAAGAAAATTTAAAAAAAAAAGCGCCCACACAAGGAAAATTGCTACTAGCACTTCTTGTTTCACCTAATCCCATCAAATCTAATGTAGCTGCCACCCCAAGCAGGCAATGCTAATGAAATCCTACTGTGGGGATACTTTTAAACTGGTCAACACCAAGAAAGTCAAAGCATTTTTCACTGTTGCTCAGTGTGTTGCACCATTCATTCCAAGATAGTTTACCCCGTCCTGCCAGTTTTAAGTGATGTATCCCAGTAATGTTTATGCAGAACAATGTTCTAATCTATCAGGTACTTCATTAGAATTGGAATTTTGATTAGACATTCATGTCTCCTAAGCTTTCAATTTAAAAAATGTTGTTGGCAATTGGAATTATTATCAGGGGGGAGGGGTGGTGTCCTGTAGCTTTCCTGTCTTAAAACCCACTTCTTTTAAACTGTAAGTGAATGGCCCTTCATCTTTTACAACAATTGTCTAAAGGCTTAGCCATAAAGGAATGTCTCTACCCTGAACTATACAATCACAAATACATGGGCAAATACAATCTATTCTACAGCACCTTATTTTATTCTCTCCTGTAAATAAAGTTTAAGAAGATTGAAACTGAAATCTAGTTCCTCATTCAATGTTTAGTTCTTTCATCACATATTATCTCAGGATTTTTTCCAGGAATTGTGTGTTGTTAGATACATGTTTGCACTGTTATCTAGGAAAAAGTTACAGCTAAACTACAGCTCAAAAAGCTAGCATGGAACTGCAAGGGCCTCGCAAACAAGCTGTAAAAATGCACAAGTTTGCACTTCTCAGTGGAAAGTATAATCCCTTTAACAGAAATATCACTTCTGAGAAAGGAAACCCACGTGCTTTCTGAGCTAATTTACTTGGCCAACAAGAAAAAGAAGCTACACAAGGACATGAACATCTCCGGCACCGATCCACACTGCGCTGCCTCATTAAGAACTCGGGACACCTGCAGTCTGTGCTATTGGCACAGTCCTGTTACTGTATATAAGTTTTCTTAAAATACAGATAATTTTTAATTGCTAAGACCTGTCTAAAGAGTCTTCTACAGCACTGCTGCCTGTAGAAGACAGAGTCTGTTACACAAACTTCATCTATATAGACAGAGATGCCGCTGGTACCCCTCGTCACAGCTCATCAGCCTTTACATTCCCATAGTTTTCAGTGGATGCAATACACCTGAAGGGCTACATTGTGCAAGTCTGCACTGGAACCAGGTCATGTCTGATTTGTCCAGGGATACAAATGGAGAGGCAAACAACAGATGTCATCTCTAGTTTGAGCCTTCATGCAGACAGGGGTACCTATGGAGTACAAAAACTGTCCTGCCTAATCTCCACCCAAATCTCTGTGCCTTCTATTTGCCTTTGGCTTTACACCATGAAGGTGAGAAAGGTCCATTGGAATTCAGTGTCACCTTGGGAGATCCATGCCTCTGCCACATAGCATGAAAATGGGGGCATAATGTAAGAAAGGATTCAGTTTACAAGGAAATAAACTAATTTAAATTTTCAGATCTTTTTATGAAAAAAAGCTTCCTCATTTTAAGTACATTTTCCCTTTGTTGAAATTATTTCACACACCACATCAATGCCAAACCATTATATCATGCATGATATGTGTCCAACAGAAAGGCAAGCCAGCCTATAGAATGGCAAACCAATACAGTAACTAAAGCTGGAGGGAAATATTTTTTCAACACAAGAAGCTTTTCAAGGTTTTTAAAAATTTCCCATCATATCAAGATATAACCGAGGCTTTCAAAAGCTTCCAGATATTTCCTGAAGCAGAGACCTTAACTTGAACTGCCTCCCAGAAGAACATGCTACCTGCTACTCATTCAGGCTCCCTCTCCTCCATTCCCAATTTTTTAAATATTTGTACAACATGGAAAAGCACCAGGAGTTGAGATCAGAAGACATCCAAGCCCACATTTATAATCCTCTCCCAGGATATGAAACACCTGGAAAGGGCCATGAGCTTCCCAAAGCCCAGCAGCACTACTCACTCTGATGCTGCCCATTTACCTTGTCTTCGTAAACCAAAACTTGTATTTCTGGTCAGGGACCCCTTTAACACCTACCATTCCACCAAAGTGAGCTCTACAAAATCAATAAATAAGAAACCAGTATAAATTCTGGTATGCTGAAAACATTAAGGCAGAAAATTCTTTACCTTTTTAGTAACAGCAACACAAGGATTTCAGCTACAGGGATCCAGAACATTCCTGTCCTGTCTTTGCTTCAGGATAAAAATTGTCCCTCAACAGCTCATCCAAATGGTCCTCAGGGGAGCAGGATAAATACGTCTCTGGCACAGGGTCAGAAGTTACCAAGACAGACCAGAGAAAATGGGTTAATTCTCATTGGAGGGGGAAGGTTAGATGATGACCCAGTTGGATGTTTCTGGATGATAGAAGGATAAATAAGCGCCTGGACTGATTCCTTCTAGTCTTACAGCACACAGAAACAAGGAGACTTGGATAAAATACCAAGATAGGTTAAGTTTAGAAACAAACTTTTCTCATTTCTGATAAAAGTACAGCTCTAGGGTTTGAGTAATAGAGTGAAATTATTACAAGTACATCATACATATTAGAATCCTTCAATTGCTTCCTTCAACTCCATGCAATCCAAGTTACTGAGAAATCCCTAATTTTTATGAATGCCTACACACTTCATAATTTTATAAAGAGCCTGTATAAAGAAACACCAGATTTCTTCTAGAACAAACCACTGTATCAACAAACCTCTGTCAGACTTGCAGAGTTCAGTAACTGGTTTACTCTCTTCGATACTGATAATATGTAGCATTTTCATTACATTTTGTAACCCAATATCTCAGCTTTTCTAGGCAGACCAAGGTGGGTATTGCCACCATCAAACATGCCTACATAAGGACGCTCATCTCCTCTAACAGAGCTTGCTGAGAAGCAGCAACAGACACTAAAAGAGAAGAAAATATTCTGGCATTGGCTGTGCAGGGAGTCTGTCTATACCATTGCTTTCCTTTATCATTATCTTTTTACTGAGTGGAATACTAAAGTACTGAGAGGGGAAGAAGTTCAGCGCCGATCCCACAGTGAGTCACTTGAAGAACCAGGAGCAGAACTGATGTTTTCTGACTTCATGCACTATGTTAGAGCTTCACAGTGCTTGAGACTCTGTCTCTGCTTGTTAGTAATCTGCTCAGGGAGACAAATCTTGCATCAAGTCAGCCATGATCTCCACACCAATTGTACATGCACAGTCTTCAGAGAGCAACTCAGCACATTGTTTTAAAAGACAATAAAAAGTAGAAGGAAGCCAGGAGTCTTAACTGCTCTAATCAATAGGTCCCCTCTCTTGCATCCCCTTGGACTCACAGAAATGGGATGCAATAATCAAACATGTCATTAGGTTTGCTAATTACAGTTATTAAATGCTAAAACAAACAGCTGATAATTTCTTACTGTTTTTCAAGTTGGGTTTTCATGAGCTTTGCTCTGATTTAGAGAGGCAAACAGATGGTCTAGCTATTAGTGCTCTGGAAAAAAAGAGTTAGAAAAACACATGTTCTTCAGGGCACAGAGTACACTGAGAACAAATATTTAGCCATATATGCCTTGCATTTCTCCTACAAAATCCTTTGTTGATGGCCTTTCCTGTCAGTGGCTTCCTTGCCAGTTCTTCCCATCTCCCTTTCTTCTATCCTATTAGAACCCATGGCTAAATTCAGGATTTATTCCCAGAAGTAAGATCACATCATTTTTCTCATTTTTCCTCCACAAATCATCCAGCGGACATTGCAGTGATGGCACAAGGCATCGTGATACATACCACATTAAAAGAAAACCTTAAAGAAACCTCAGAAAACCTGCATGCAGGCCGGGAGCACAGTCAGTGGCCTTCTGATGACCACTTTTCTAGTCAAGCCTACAACCAAGAGGAAAGAGACTCCAGTGACAAGATCCCTGTTCTGGCAGCTGCCTGAACACGACACTTCTTATTGGCAGGCCCAAATGTTTCTACCTATGTTGGCCCCAATTGCTCACAGGTAAGCCAAGAAATTGTCCACCTCAAAGTGTTAGTGGTATGAACTCTGTGTACAGGCTTTATGAATCTCAAGTCCTGAGACATCCCTGTTAATACACAATAAACTGGAATTCCAGCTATGTGTAGTCCTGTTGAGGACAGGAAATTATCAGTTTCCGTTAATGCAGACTTCTTGTATGCAGCAGATAATGATTTTATCAAGCTCTGTTTTCAAGCTGCATCTCTCCAGTTCTATCAGCCCTTCCACCATGATCCTTACCTGCTTGCAGTGATCCACATTTAAGGGTTTCAAACCCTCTGCTTCCTTCCGCACTCTCTTCATAAGCATGAATTCACAAGGATTAACCAGAGACACAGGCAAATATTCACACATGTAAAGGCTCCCAAGAACCTTGTCTAACATCCTGCAGCACACCAGCAATGGAAACGGGAGCAGCACACAGTGTCTCTGGCCCCTGTTCAGATGTCTACTGCAGTTCAAGTGAATGCGCCGCTTCATCTGACCCTGCAGATCATAACCTGATCAATCTTGATGTTGTAGACTCTGCTGAGACCATAAGTGAGTTTCCAGAAGAGCTGAAATAATCCTCATCAGCAATTTCAGTCCAAAATATGGTGAAAAAATGAATTATAACGAAGAGAACTAGGAGACAGATGGAGCTCAGCTGATGTCAGGCACTTCAATACAGTGATAAACAATACACTCTGGATTTCTAAATCTAATTGACAGACTTCCTAGGAAAGGAAAGTATCAAGGAATTGGTATCCAGAGTCTTAAAATAACATTCCTTTCCCTGTCATAGCTGAGGTCTGTGAGTGTCTGCTTGCTACTGGACTTACTGCGAGCAGACTTCTATACTAAAACTCTTCCAGCTTCAAGATGGACTAATTTGTTGCAAGGGTCATACACAGGATTAGCTGTGTGACCACCCTCCAGTTCAGCTGGTTCCTATCAGGTGATTCTAGTGCAAGTGATGAAAATTTAAGCTCCCACAACAAGCCAATTAACACAGCTGCAGTGCAGTCACCAGGGCCTGATCCTCCAGAGTGCTGCTCTTTGCAGTGTCCATATCTCAGAGTCAATTGCCCAATCAAATTCTAATGGCAAACTCTTACAACATTACTTTTAGGGTTGATGACTCCAAAACTAAGGCTAATTGTTCTCACTAGAAGATCTCCTGGCAGAACAGGTCAGAGGCTATAGATGGGACACCCAATGCAGCCCCTGAAGGATCCCGTTTCCTGCCAAGTAGATTTGTTCTGCAATCACCCAAAGCCACTGCATGGATTTGAAAAGACCACCTGTTGTGGCTTGTAATTAAATTTCACTGCTTTATGCAAGTATTTTTGGGTACTTCTTTAATATTAAATGTACACTGGCCAATAAGCCAGAGGGGAAATAATTTCATTTCCCAAAAAGAAAGTTATTATTCCAGCAAGGCATAACTAAGGACAAGTGATACTCATTAAAAGGAAGGGAATACTTTCTTATGTGGAAGACAAAACTTCCAGAGAGAGTACAGAGGAACTTGTTTCTTCCTCTGGAAGTAGCTGGATTGCTGAGAAGTATCAGGGGAACACTTGTACCCTCCTCTTCAACACTGACACTAAAGCTATTTTGCCCCAGCTACAAATAATGCTTGTTGATCTTGTGTCCTCTATTGCAGCTGTATGGGAATAGCTGTATATATGAGAGACTGAACAAAATAAACCCCAAATCTTCTAAAACAAAACACCCCATTGCAAAAACCCCTGTAGTATGAAACATACTTCTTGCTGCTGGGGGAAGGGAAGGGAAGGGAAGGGAAGGGAAGGGACAGGACAGAGCACGTGGCAGCCAGTCACTGCTGATGGTGGTAACAGACACTCCAAACTCACACCCCAGGGCACAGTGCTAGAAGCTGTACAGAATAAGGAGAAACAAAGAGAGGCCAGGTTCACCCTGATCACTCTCTTTCTCTTCCTCATTTGAGACAAGCATGGAGAAATAGTCAAGGAATGCCATGCTTTTCTAATAGCAAATCTCCCTTTTTTGAAATCTCCATTGATTTCAAGCTACACCAGGGAATGGTATAAAATGGAAGATTTTTTTCTGTAACAATATAGAAGAATTGTTGATGTTTCATTTGAAATTTCTGTTCCAGAGGAAGAGGAGAATGGAAACTTTTAATTTCAATCAAAACTTTTTGTGCAAATACAAAATGTTTACATCATTCAAAAATTCAATATTTTGCTTCATTTTATTCCCAACCCAATACAAATTCCAGTGTCCACAAATCATCATTTGAGACCTCCTGAAACCAGGATGTGAACTCTTTGAGTGCCAAGAGGCACTGGGGGTCTCATTTCAACCCTTTCTCTGAAGAGTGAAGTGCATCCACTGCAGAAAAAGAAAAAACATGCACCTCCACAGGTGTTACCTCTGGGACTAAGTGGCCTGTGGTGTCCTTGGACAAGTTTTTTGGGACGGTCAGTGTCTTCTTCTCTGAGCTTCCCTCTTTGATTCACCCTGCTGGCCTAAATTTGGTGGAACCTAATTGCAAAGCTGTCCTTTCTTTAGATCTGTTTACGTTGAAATTCCTCCTCTGAAAGACCTTTCAGGAAATTTCTGCTTTTCCTTAAGGCTCTCAGTCAGGTTCAGACATTGCTATGACCCAGCTCAGGAGGCTGCTCCTGAGATGTGGGGCTGGGGACAGTGGGCTACCAAAGGATGGAGATGGCTGAGCTGTTACTGCATCCACCTCTCCCTGCTCGGTGCCCTTTTGGTGCCCAGAGCACACAGAGAAACCTCCTGCTTCGCAGACACGCTGGGAGCTCTGCTTGTCACAGCTGCAGCAGCTCACCAGCTTATTACACCCTTCTGCTGCTGATTCCTCTGTGCTCAACCACGCTCTCAGAAACCTGGCCAGCCTCCTCCTTTGTACTCCTGCCTCGGCAGATGAGCAGACAGTACCTGGGTGACAGCAGGAGCCCACGCGCCACCGCTCTTCCGAGCCCTCCAGGGAGCGGAAATACCAGGAAGGATCCTGAGAAACTCTTCTGGGTGGGATGTCAGGAAATGCTTTCAGCGAGACCCATGACATCAGTCAACTAACAAGCTTTTTATAGCCTAAGTGCATGAAAAGTTCCATGCATGGGAAGGGAACACGGTAACACATTCCCTTCCCTCTCCTGAAAGTTCATACACTTTGTTCTGTACTGCACTGATCAATAGAAAATCTCCCATAAATATAATCAAGCAGCTGAACAATGCCCCAATTTACACCACTCTTCTAAAACAGTGTCTGTGTTTCCCAAGAAAGACTATAAGCCCAGTTTCCAAAATATTTCACCACCTCTCACTGAAAAAAAGCACCTAAAATAATCTACAACCTGTTTTATTTCCTCTCCTCAGTGTTCATCTCCTTCTCAGAATACAAAAATCAGTCTCTGGCTTGTAACTCACTCTCTAATGGTTCCCAAAGCCATTCTATTGCTGGAAGCAGCACATTGAACCACCCAGGCAAAGCCAAGATTTTATTAGGGTTTAGACAACAAGCAGGTGGCCAAAGCCTCCCCCCTGCCAGCCCCCTGCTTAATCTGCTTCCAGGAGGTCAGCGATGGAAGGAATCAGACAGTGATGGCTGGGATGCGCCCCACTCACAATTGCTCAGTCCATCGCTCTGCGTAGGAGCTGTGCATTGGGATTTTCAGGTACTCTTTAGACACACATGTGAACTTTGTTCAGGTTCAGTCTAGCTCATAGATGAGATCACTGGAAGAAATCAAGAACTAGTTCCAGGAAAAAATCCTGATATTATCCACCACCCCTCAACTTTCCCGCGGTGCAGGGATGCAGATGCAGAGCCCCACGCCTGCTGCTTGCTGCTGGCTCAGTCAGCCGAGGGGAAGTGCCAGGCACAGAGCCCCAGACAGCACTTAGGCTGGATGAATCCATGCCCAGACAGTTAGAGCTGTATGTCAACTCTGAAATTAAGTGCACTTGTGAAAGCCTGAGTGCTCCTCTGAGATGACACGGCTGTGCAGGCAGGCCCTGTTGTGCCTGCTCTGGAGCAGGCGGCAGCCGCTCTGCCTTCCCTGCCTGTTCTGCCCTCTTGCTTTGCAGGGTCCAGGTGTGCAGCATCCACCACACCACAACACAAAGCAAAGTGTAGCCCCTGCCTGAAGGGTCTTGTGTGTTCTCTGCAATTTTCCTATTGAATCACAGACAAACAAGCTGGTGAGACACAGCTGATGAGAAAAGCAATAAACTATGTAACTGACGTGTTCAGCTGAGAGGTTTTGTGTGTGCTGATAAATTCTGCTGGTGTAAGGAGAACCCCCTTGACAACTTTACTGTACTGTTATCGTTAAAATTAACTGTAGTATTAAACTCTGAAGAAGATTCAATAAAACTCTCCTGTTCCTCAAGGAAGCCTGATTAAAACACACTGTTCTCTCAGAGTCTGTGCTGACTACAGAACTTTTTTATTTGTTGATCTTGGAAAGTCCAGGTATTTGATTTTTCTATTTTGTCAAACATTTTCTCTTCTGCGCTCAAAACACAGGCTAGGAAATTATTCCATTTTAATTAAAAAGAACCTAGCCAACAGGTGAAAAGCTAAAATAATTTTCTTAATCTGCTTTATTACAACAGCCCAGGGTAACATCGGGCAGTACTTACACTCTGGGCTGGAAGGGGCTGTTGCAGTGAACACCAGCAGCTCAGAGTGTTCTGCCTGCAAAGGCAACTGCTGCCCGTAGCCATTGCATTTGGAGACCATGAAGAGGAGGTGTAAATCCCAGGACCTCTAGCTGTGTCAGGAACGGCACATTTTGAGCAGATCCAAGTCTGGAGGCTGGTGAGTCTATATGGAGCAAGCTGTACCCTGCCTGCAGCGGATCATGGTGTGAAAGCCCGGGGGATTGTGTTGGCGCTGCTTATTTAACACTCCCCTCTGCAAGGCAGGCTTGGCACAGGACAGTGTCTAACGAGCTGATGATTTGATGTGAGACCCTCTGGCTCAGAGCTGAACACAGGCACCATCAGTGGAAGGGGCTACATAAACAATCCAGACAGGTTGTCATTATTAAATATTCCATGAATTACCAAATGATCCTGCAGTCATTTCCATGCAAAGCAACAGCAGGAGCCAAGAACTAAATTGCAGTATAGTCCCTGCATAAATTCCTCCCCTTCACTTCCCCAGAGCAGCCGGTTCAGCTCTTGTGTCTCAAACAAGTGTGCAGGTACGCTGTGTTTTTATGACTATGTTCCCCTCTTCGGAGCAGTGAAAGCTGACCATGTAAAACATCTCAGGACATTCAGAATGAGACTTCAGTGTGAGATAAAACTGCCCCTGCATGTGAGTACTGTTGGGTAGTCTTGGGTTTTCACACAAGACTTTTTGTGTTTCAGAAACTTCCCTCAAACTCTTGGATTTTCATGTCATTGATGAGAAAGTTTAGCATTTATAGATCCTCAAATTGTTTCCCCAGGTCACAGCTGGACATGTGATCCCTGGGCCATTTAAGTGTTGCTATAGGGGAAGACATCTCACACCAGCTGTCAAGGGGAAAGCTTTTCTTCTCTGGGTGACATCTCCATGGCTCAGCAGGGTGATGAGCCCCATCCTCATGGGACTGGAGACTCAACTCCAGCACCTGGGGAGAAACCCAGGGAGGAAGAGTCCGGGCACCTAACAGCCTTGCTGCAACCTCCTCCCTTTGCAGTCAGCATTACTGCGGAGACAAAGGAAACAAAAAAGCAAAGCCTGCAAACAAGAGGAGCTGGCTGTTCTTGATGGAGGTTTTCTCACTGCAAGCAGCCTAAATGGTTTTTAATCATCAGAAATGCTGCCACTGGAAATACCCTGGGTTTACGCTGCCAATTTGAGTGACTTCATGCAAGATTATGATTGCTTCAGACTTTCTCTTCCTCCTCTCACTGACAAGTTGTAATTCACACCAGAAGCACTATCATCCAAGCTATTCTCAAAGTCTCTTCCATATTGTCTAGTCCTGATCCACCCCCAGATCCTTGAGATTTGTCTCCTGAATGAAGGCTGTAAATCTTTGTACAGAATGGCAGGAGAACTTTGAGCATCTGAGTTATTATGTAAATGCAGCATCAATGGTACTTTTAACTGCATGTCAATTGGGACTGTAAATGGAACACCAGTGATTTATGGGTCTGAGATCTTCCTACGTACAGAAATTTAATGCTATTCACTGACCTTGAACCAAAAGCAGGATCCCTGAAGTGTCCTGCATGCTGAGACAACCCACATCTGGGCTGGAGCTAAGAAGCTGCCTTTCATCCCACCTGTGCTGCTCATTTTCCTGTGTCTCAGAATATGAAGAAAATCAATATGGACCAGTTTCCAATGCTCTGAGTATTCCTGGATAGTCGTGGTCCACATACATCCCTTTTCTTAGCAAAGAGCTAATTGAAGTACGACCAAGTTCAAACATGAAACTGGTCCCTCGAGACTCTGCAGCATCATAAGGACCAGGATGTGGCAGACAGTGCTCATGATGGGGTGGAGGGATCAAGGAAAGATGTGCTCACCTGACACAAAGGCCACTTTCTCCTTCAGTATAGGAAGGACATCAGCAGCTTTTAAACCATCATTTCGAAAAGAACCTGCAAACCAGAGAAAAACAGGAAAGTCACATTAGAAGAGAGCATGTTCTTGCTCCCAGCTTCATGGACATACCACGTTTCTCAAAAATCAGACTGGAGAAAGGCTATAAATTACATAAAAGTACCAACAAAGAGACCCAAATGGCTGATGAACAAACAGCATCAATACCAACAGAGATATGTTCATAGAAAAAAATTAAATACAGAGAATCAGCTCATTGCTCTATCCTTCAGAGGTTCTGAAAGGTTAACAGATTTCCCACCAAGTAACCAGTTTAATCCCTGCTGCCTTTTTCACAGACCATGCTATCAAGCCTGGGAGATGTCCATCTTGCACAGCGAGCCAGGAGCCTTCTCCCTTCACTGTTCTGAACATAGCCCAGGCAAAATTGCAGGGAACAGTACAGCACAGACACATCCATTTAGCATCAGCCCTTGAGACAGGTTTGCACAGGGGCTGGCTAAAGAGGGCTTTTCCACTTTCCCCCTTTCTGCTGTGCACAGCACAGCCAAGATGGAACAGTTCAAGATGAGACCACACTCAGAGGGAGGACATGCTCCTTACGAGCCAGCCAAAGTTTTCCCTGGGTAAGGAGTGGTTTGAAGCCCCAGCATATCCTCAGGTAATTCCTGCTGTTTGATTACATGTTAAGCATACCTGCATAGGCCATTTGTATTCCCTGCAGTTACTTCATGTCTCCTAAATGTTCACCCAAGAAATCAGAATTTTACTCTCTTGGGAACAAAACTGCTCACAGTTTCAGGTGCCAGCAGCATCTCTCGGCTTTGCAAAAGACCAGCAGTAAGGGATCAACCCAGAGCAAGCCAGACACTGCTATTTCCACAAAAGGTGGGTTTGAAGGAAATTTTTGTAGTTCATCTGAAAAATAAGTCATCTATCACTGGGTAGTAAATAGCCATCATGACAAGTGATCTTCCATATGGCCTTAGATGTATTCCAGCTCACCAAAGAATATAACGCATTTGAAACCCTGTATTTTCACTTTCTGCCTTTCACAGGCAGAGATGGTGCCAGGGCAAGAAAATCTTCTCACTAGGCAGCTTTCTAGAAAGAGGGCATTGCTGCAGCCATCACACCCTCCCTGCTGAACACAGCAGGTGACACCTGATCATTTGGGTCTGAAAGTGGGATTGGGAATAGAAGCAACCCCTTTACATTGTCATCTATTGCTCCCAACATGCAGCCTGCAAGTGGTTCAATCTACGCCAACATTTGGAACAGACAGGATGAAGACCAAAACAGCCATTTTCACCTGCAGCCAACCTACAAGTGTTACTATTATTATGGTTGAGTTGCTGGTTTTTGCTATTCACAGTCAGATTGTGCAACGAGGCTGCCTTGTACATGTAAATATGTCCCTCACTGGTGACCAAAGGCTACAGATACCTCTCTATGTCTCCACTTGCTCTCAGGTGTCACCTCTGTGACACTCAGCTCCAGGAGATGCATAAGCTCACCAGCTAAGCCTACAGCTAGTGAAAGCTAGCACTCAAAGGACTGAGGTAATTCAATGCAAGGCCAAGACCAATGTAACTGCAATTTCAGCAGGCACTGGAGCACAGTCCCAAGGGATGCCTAAAGAGTGCATTGTGTCAGTAAAGTGTTTGGGGACCGGGGAAATGAGTCCTGATTGCTGAACTCTTTCTGTGTTCAAGTAAGCAGGACTGCGTGCACTCTGTGTTAAATATATGAGACTCTGCTATTAGCTTATCCTCTTAACAAGAATAACCTCTCAGATCCCAGGCTGTGGCTAGCTCTCACATCAAAGGTAGGAACTGCTCAGCCACAGGCAACATTTGGAATTTAAGCAGCTCTGTATGTAAGCATCTCATCCAACCATGAAGCAAATGGGAACAGCCAATGTGCAAGACACATCACGAGGGTTTGAAGGCACTCAAGTGGAGTACTGGGCCAAATTTATCCAGCTGCAAGATCTGCAGTGTCGGTGCAAATTGAGTTTTGGCCAGTATTTGTTAAATTTGTCAAGAAAATGGCAAAGTCAATTCTTAGGCACCCAACGGTGCAGCAGACAGTATACAACTGAAATCTTTGTGAGCATTACTAAAAAAAGCCGGTGGGCGTATGTAAGGCACGCCATAAGGACTTCTTAGCAAGAACCCACTATACTGAGGGCTGAAGGCCAATTTCAGACACTCTTCTGCAAGGAAAGACTGCATCTCACAGAGGAATTACGCATGGAGACAGGGAGAAAAATGTATGACTTTAAAAGATGGTCACCTCCTGAGCTGTAGCAGGGCAGGCTGCAGGCACGGGGCTCTTCGCTAACAGCCCCGATGTCCTGACTGTGCACAGGAGAGGTGAGAAAAGACTTGAGTGGGGACAGTGCTGCAGCAGGTACTTTCCCCTTACTCAGTATTGCCCAGGACAGGTCAAACACACTGCAAAATAAATGACGAATGAATTGGAAAACTGTGAGCCTGTCCTACAACCAGGGAATAAACAAGAAGTCCCAAGAGCTGCAAAACTTCCATGGGGATGAGGAAGGAAACTCTGGAAGGCAGATCAGCACCTAAAGTAATGCATGGTGCTCAACCAAGTGGCAGCTCATGACCCACAGATGAGGCCACGGCCAGTACTTCCAGAGGTTGCTCCAGTTCCTGACAAAATCCTTTCATTGGAGGCTACATCTCAGAGCATGCTGTCAGGTTGCCAGCAAGAGCTGGGGCAAGGTATGAATAAATGGGAAAACCAATGGCTGTAATAAAGACTCCAAAAGCAACAGCAAATCTGTGTCCAGGAGGGCCCAGCATAGCAATGATGCATTCCCCAGTTCGTAAGTTATTATAAGCATATCCCTAATGATGCTCATTTTCATCCTATTCCCCAGCTGTTTCTAATACATTTGTTTTGTTTGTTTGCGTGCTGGATCCAAGGCCATGTCTGCAGAGCACTGTCTCATTTTGCCGCAGAGCCCCGTGCACACAAAGGCTGTGCTTTGTAGTCTGCCCTACACCTCTCTACTGCTCCTCTCAGACAGCCCATCTGCAGCAGATGGACAGAGAAGGACAAAGGGATGAAGGAAGGGCAGGCTGAACAATTGAGCCACCCTGCCCATTATCCATGCATTGGTCTGCTGGTTCCCCATCCTCATAAACATGGGGCTACGCAACAGAGCCCCTCTTGCTTTCTACCCGCATGGTCTGCCGAGACACTCCAGCACTGCAACCACCTCTCTACCAAAAGAGAGGCACAGAGAGCACGGTGCTGTGACCTTGTCACCCTACAGCCCCTCACACCTTCATCACATCCTGGCTTAGTGCGCTATCCACCGAGCACAGACACTATGACTGGCCACAAACTTTTATTACTCCAGTGACCCAAGAAAAAAGCACTCCATGCCAGCCTGAGCAGCTGACAGTATATTGTGTTCTTGTAAACCTGGAAGCACTGAAGAATTAAGAGTGGATCCTCAGCATGGCTGATTCACATTTCAGGGCAGAGCAGCATCGCACGTGCACAGAACATCTCTTAGCAGGGATTCCCTGGGTGGCAGAAGCAGCTCACAGTTTTAGAAGAGATGCTGTAATGAGAAGCCAGATGGGTGAGCTGAGAAGCTTAAGGCATGCTTCCATGGTAAATGCAGCAATCCTGAAATTGAGAAAATTTGTTTTTCCCCTGCACAAATGCCTCGATTGGCCTTGAAAGCTCTCTGCCGAAGGACATGGAGGTCAGCAGCTCAAGAGGCTTCCCGAACAGGTTGGAGATCTGCAAACAACAAACATCTCCAGAGAACCGTAAAGATTAATAAAACAAGCAAGAGTTTTGGAAAGAATGTAAGCCTACACACTTTGAAGTGAAAGCCAAGCTCTAACTCTTGGAGTGAAAAATAAATTATCCCCAGAGAGAGCCCTGTGAGCTTTAGCATTTCTTTCTCTAAGCAGAGTGCACGGTCTCTGTTGGAGACACCGTCTTGGGCTAGATGGAGCAATGGTCTGCTCCAGAGTGGCTTTTCCTAGAAGAGCTTCAGTTCTAATCTGAAGAATGCAGCTCTTGGCTTCAAATAAAGATCAGCTGCTGGAAATATGGAAATACTTTCTATACTTAAAAAAAGTATGCGTAGGCAAGAAGAAGGCCTCCTGTCAGAGCACTGCATGGGGCTTAATCACTTGGCTCCTGATGCCTTCAGCAAGAGTTGTTCATCCCAAGCCCCATTCAATGTTTCAGGAAAGGCAGCCCACATTCTCATAGTTCTCAGAACAGATTTGACTATTTAAAAACTTTGGCATAAAGTTTCTTCAACCGAACAAAACTGAACTCCTTGGGCTAAACCCATCCCTTGAGGAACTCCACTGGAGTCCAAGATGCAACAGTAGGTTTAATCTGGTCCATATTTATTCTTCCCCCAGTAAAGGCCTCTCCTGTATTTCTATACCCCCACTCCCACACCCCAGTTTTTGGGGCATTTATCTCTCAGGTTTATCATAGCCTATCTGCCTTCCTACCTTTTTATTTTTCCCCCCTCAAAGTCTCAGTGGAATTTATTTGTCTCTGCAGTACTGTAGCGTCTTGGCTTTCTACAACACACAAACAGAAGGGACGTCTGATATGAGCAGAGAGAGGCAGAACAAAGGAGACTTTAGTATTCCCATTGTAGCCTTTGCAAACTGAGACACAGAGAGATTGACTTGTCCAGTGTCAGACAGAAAGATTATGCAGAGCTGAACCCTCATTTCCCCAATGCTTTTCTCATACAAACATCCCTTTGTTTTCCAGCAGAATATAATCCTCCTTTTTCTTCTCTTTACACTTCTAGCTTCCTCCTCCTGCCCTTCTCTCTCCATTATTCTTTCCTTCTGCATTTATGCCTCAAATATTTACTTTCTGTGTGTGCTAAACCTTCTTTAACCCCTTCCTCCCCTTCCTGCGGGCTATTGTCTGTCCCCACAGGGATGTGAGCCTTCCCAGTTTGATTTCTCTGATTTTCCACAAGCCACACAGAGGGGCTTAGCCAAGGGCTGCTGGGGCCTTTGCCTCTGGGATTTTGCTGGCTGAGGCCCATTGGTTCAGAGGCAGAGAGGCCACAGCATGGCACAAGCATTTGGTTGAATAGAAGCAACATGTGCTCCGGACTAGTATTTTAGCACCATCTGGCAGAGATAAATGAGGCTGGACACTCTGCATCTGCTGATCGCTCCTCTGCGGACAACAGCTTGATCCCTGATGCAAAGAAAGAGCATTTTGGTGCCCTGAGCTCCCCAGGAGCCTGCAAGGCTCTCCTGACATCCTTCCCCACTGTAGGCAGCAGAAGAGCAGGCTTTGATTTCACAGAGGAAGGAAGGAAGGATTCAATTGAATTGAATCTAAAGACAGAGAGAAAAAACCACAAAATTAACCTGTAAATATCATTACCAGCTATTACTGAAGACAAATCCAGAGCTATATGCTTCTCTGTAATAACCAGTAAAAGGTAATACCTGGTCTCACAGGAAGCATTTAGGATGGCAGGTTGGAGTGTGGCAGGGACAGGCTGAACGGCAGGTTGGATTAGCACCACAGCCCTGGGGCACGGATGGTGGCTGTGCCCCTCCAGCCTCACCTGTTCGCTTTCTCCAGCCAACAGATCCAGTGTGCAGACTGACACACAGATCCATGCCACAGCTCCAAAAGTTGCTAGAACAATGGACACCAAATAGATAGTCTGCATGAAAGACTAATGCCACTGCACCACATGCCACACTCTTTATCCCAGCTGAGACAAAAGTCATATGCATTACATTGCTGCATTTATTCTAAAATTAAAAGATGAATGCTGGATTTATATGTAATAGCTTGGCTCAGTCCAAGACTAATATTATTTTCTCTGTGCTTCTTGATTCTCTCCTTCTTTTTATTAATTACACACCACTCCTGCTTGCTGAAACATCCTTCTGGTCACAGCTATCGGGTGGCAGTACCACAGGCTACCTCCACTTCCAAGTTTTGCCAGTGCATGTCAGAGGTCTGGCTGCTTTTCTCCCCCTCTACACCAACAGGTCAGTCCTTCTGATTTCTCACTGCTCGAATCCCTGCACAGGGACAGCCCCTGCCAGCACAGCCCCCTTCCCTCCCCTGCCTGTAACACCGACAGAGGCAGGGCTGGGGTTTGGGGGACCTTGCTAATTGCCGAGATTGTTATTCCTTCCACGAGGTACTTGGCAGCATTGAGCCTCCCAGCACAGCCTTTGAATGTCCACACATTTAAACAGTAGCCTCAGCTTGAAATCGAGCCAAAGAATAGGCAAGGCCTCAAGAAAGATAGAGCGGCTTGCAGCAAGCATGCAAATTCATTAGCCTGTGTGCACGTGTGGCCTCTAATAAGCCGTGTTCAGCATCTGAAGCCGAAACATCCCACCCTGTGCATCCCACCTAAGCCAACAGCCAGGCTTTGCCTTTTCAAAAGTGGCACAAAACCATTCACAGCATCACAAGGATACTGAATTTATGCACAATCTGCAGCGGAGGCTCTGCTTCAACTCCTTCCATGGGGGATTTTACTCATTTCATTTTAAACACACACTAATAGAGATGCTAAGAGAATGCAATGGCTGTGAGTCATTCTTGTGCACATTTCCTTTTCATTTTTATCAGAACTTTAGAATCAGACTGAGGTCTTTCAGTTCCTACACTTAGGAAAATAATTAGACGTTATAGGTAGCCCTGTGGATAGCACATCTGACTGCTAGTCAAAAGACTTGGCTCTATTTGTGGTTTTGCTCCTAAATTGCTTTATGATCCTGAACAAGCTGTTTTAACTATGCCAGATCTTGGTTTTCCTCTCTACAGAACGGCAATAATGACTGCCCACATTAGTAAAGCACAGTCGGGTTCACAGACCTCAAAAGCACCTTTCAAACATGAATTAATTTTGTCTGAAAAAAACCTCTCTGAGTTCTCTGAGGCAGGGAACTGTTGCAGTGCACTTTTACTGACAGACAAAAATGAGGCACTGACAGTAGGAAAGACTTGCTCTGGTGATCACAGAAAGGGCTTTCTGGGAAGGAACAGGAGACGTTAGGAGAACTGGAAAAATTAGATCATCTGACACAAAATCCTGTGTTTTATTTCTTAAGTGTACGAGGGATAGATGTGCTGCCCTAGAGGGAAATAAGTATATTCAGCACCTTGAGCTTTTAGTGGATAAGTTTCTTGCCATCTACAGATTGCTCTGCACATCAGTGACCACCCAGATGCAACAGTCTTTTATGGTGTTAATAAACAGCTATGGGCCATTTGTAATCTGAAGTCATGTTTTAAACACGGTCATGGTCTCTATCCAGGCCTAGTGTGCATGAATATTTTCTTTTCATTTCACTCCCCTCTCAATTACAATTGGGTTTCTTATGGAAACATTCCTCTGAATTTTATAATCCCATAAAAAGTTTAGAACTGCTGATGGATTCCTGCGAGAAGGATGCAGGCCCTCTTTGAAGCTGCAGAGGCTGAGCACCCAGGGTCCTATCCTCTATTAAATTCTGTAGGTTAGAATAATATCCTTTAACTGGCACTGGTTTAGTCAACAAGCTTTTTCCAAAAAGCTGCAAAAGGGCATCTGCCAGCACCTGTCACATAGCAGTGACGTGCTTAGGGTTTCCCATCCATCTCCCAGAAAGCCTCCTACTCACATCCTGGAGGTCCCCAGCCACCAGTAACTTCTCCAGGACAAAAAAATAAAATAAAATATCTAATTATGTACAACATTGAGGAGGCACTTTGCTGAAACGCCAGCCGTACAAAGGAACCATATGCCAGTGCCCCAAGTGTGCTTTGCAAACATCTGCCTCTCAGGGGGATTTCATGCCAGACACTAAGAAAGCAACTTTAATTAGAGGCCAATTGAGATCCTTGTCCCAAAGCCTGTGACTGCCCGAAAAAAGAAAAAAAACATCCTAAACAAACAAGGCAATTGCATTTCCCCCGATGTTTAAAAACTCTCTATGTTTTCTCTTTTTAATTTTTCTGACACAGTTCAACATGCCCCAAACAGACTGATGAAGTTCCCATTGCCTTCAGAAAACACCCTGTCCAGGAAGGATGGTTGTGTCTAATATGAGTGTCAGAGTGTGTTTTAAATTAGTCATTTTTGACTGTGGTTCATTTAACATTCACAAACCAGCACCTCACAATT
Organism: Oriolus oriolus; assembly: GCA_013400235.1. Taxonomy (NCBI): domain Eukaryota; kingdom Metazoa; phylum Chordata; class Aves; order Passeriformes; family Corvidae; genus Oriolus; species Oriolus oriolus. The sequence continues at coordinate 440,320 of VXBT01003828.1, forward strand.
AATTAGGCTTACATTTCCCCTGTCTCACGTTGCCTCAAATCCCTTCTGACCGGATACATTTCTGCCTTTGCTCATCTCCTTTAGTCCCTCTTTCTTTCTGCCAGGGCTTATGATTTCAGCTTGCAGCTATTGTGTCATCCTGGGAAGCTGATTTAAAAAAAAAAAGGAAAAAAAAAAGAGGAATAAAAGAAAACCTAAATCTGCAATTCAAAGGGGAATTTTCCCTTCCTGTGCATGAATTCCCTGGTCAGGGATAAAGCAAGATCCATGCCCTAAGCTCTTGACACAGGGCAGGCAAAAGTAGAAACCATCCCTGAGGAGAGATACACGGGAGAGTAGCCAAAGCCCTGGTGGGATCGCAGAGGCTGCTCCCAGCCCTGAGCAGGACACAGTCCATCCAAACAGGGCAGTTGCAGGTCTCTGGGTGATGTATCTCTGGACAAACCCAAGCAGCAAGAACCAAGGCAGCAAAAACAGCAGTAGAAAGCACTCCAGCTGACATCAGGCAGAGCTTGGGGGCACTTCAGGCAGGCCCGTTGGGAGCACAGGGAATGCTCACGGGCTACACCGTGATGCTGAGCTACTCCAAGAGCTGCCCTCCACAGCTCTTACCCGGGGAGCAGGACCTTGTGTCACACCCCACTCTTCTGTCCTTATTGCAATTTCCCAGGGTCTACTCCTCTGCAAACCAATCTACAACCAGCCCTAGCCCACCAGCAGGGCCTGTGCATAACCCACAGACAGCTGACTTCAGATTGCCCAGACCTCTCTGCCCAAGCGCTGAACTGCAAAGTGGCAGCAGCTCCTCCGAGGGTCTGGCCAGGAAACACTCTGGGTGTAACAGCAATCACTTTAATTCCCCCACCAGCATCCCAAATCCAAATAAAACCAGGGCAAACATTTTACATACATCAGCAGGAGGGGGAAGGCAAGACACTCACAGGACTAAATAATTTATCTGCCTCTCTTACAGATGCTGACATTTTTGACACACATTAAACATTAATGAAAATCATTTTATGGATGGCTGAGTCATGCCAGTCAATGGATAATCTCCTGCCTCTCCACCTGCCCCTTTCACCCTCATCTGGCTCCTATCGCAGAGTGCAGCCACTTGTAACTCTGCCCTCTGAAAGAGGCCAGGCTCCCCCAGATGCCAAAGAGCAGAGCAAAAGCACTGAGGGGGATGAACAGACCCAGTGAACACATGGACAAGAACCAAGCCCGCAGAGCCTTAACCCCACTGCAGTTAAATTCACAAACCTGCTGTTTTGTTAATTAGCTAACACGAGATGCTGTGAATCATTTTGGAAAGCAAATTACCTCCCTGATTTCCAAAAGCTTCCTAGCCGCATTTCTTTTTTTAACTTACTATTTTTTCCTTCTCTCAATGTATAAATGCCAATTAAATTACTGCCTGCCTCTGTTTAATCTAATGTTAGCCTACTCATATTTTCAGCTGCTCCCTGATGCCAGTATGGCCCCTTATGCCCAAATCTCTTTAGCGTGCTAGCATAAATGTTTAAAGCCCTAAGACTTAGTGCTGTAAGAAGCTTGACATTTTTATGCTAATAACCTGTGATGTTATTGTAATGTTGAATTCAAAAGGATCACCAATAGGTTGAAAATGCAGCTTTCCTTTAGTTTGTTCCAGCTAAGGCCACATATAAAGAGATGACTGCGATTAAAATTTCATGAGGTGTCTGGATCTCTTTCTGGACAAGCAATCCTTAGATTTGCCAAAATGATACTCACCAGACGGTAGAGTTAAAAAAAGCCACTGGGCAGGTTTCAAAGACAGAGGGTATTCAGTTAATCTCATTTTATCTATAACAGAATCATAGAACCGCCGAAGTTGGAAAAGACCTTTAAGATCATCGAGTCCAGCTGTTAACCCAGCACTGCTAAATCCAACATTAAACCCACTGGACTGTGATTCTGGATACCAGAGTTACCAGGAATATGATCTCCATCCCAGTCATACTTTCTTTATGGAACAGGCTTAAAGATTATCACCTAAACGCAGCAAATTGCCTTCTTTTCACTTAGGCAGAGCTCAGAGCTGCACAAATAACTGCCTACAGGTTAATGAGATCTGACTGATCTCCAGAGGGTGCAAGCTGCTGCTCAGACAGCTGGAGTCAGATGACCATCCAACTCCTCCCTGAAACACCAGGGAAATAGTCCGGGGCCCCTCTTTCCAGCCCACTGCCAGGTTGCCTTTTTTCTTTCAATGGAAGTGACAGAGGTGCAATATATTGGCAATGATATTTTAATTTCACAGATTGAACTATAAAATCCTTTTCCCACACATGTTTTTCCTTCTTCTAAGGGATTTTACTGGTTGGTGGTTTCACTGAGCATGAAAGAGCAGCATGCTCTTCGAAAACCAGCAACTCCAGGTAGGGGGAAGTTGTCGCATTCAACGTGTCAGTAACAGTCCGTGAAGTTTATCAGATAGGTTTCTAAAGATAGGGAAATTATACTTTGACCTGAGACAAACTATTGCAGCCTGTGGAATCTTGCTACAGGCGGCCGTCGAGCCTCCCTCGAGTACAACACTGGGGAGCAGATCCCAATCTAAACCAAGCTAAGTCAATCAAAGGACATTTAATACCTTCAGTAAATAAGAGATGAGGAGAAAACACAGTTTCCCCCACATCTCCTACTGCAGGCAAGATTTCACTCCTTTGGCTGCAGCAGTTTTAATAACCCATTTTTATATTTTTCCTCAGCCAGGAGTTCATCCTGCATAAAAATCTTGTGCCAGGCATCCCCGCTCTCCCACACAAACATGCAACCATATGCACCTTCTTATATTTGGGTTCTAGCTTTGCTGATAGAAGGACAGACCACATCCAAATTTCCAACCTAGAACTCAGCCCAGGGTTTCCATGACCTTTTCCTGCAAGCTCCAGCTCTGCTGCTGGAATGACTTGTCCATTATGTTAGTTGTTCAATACCTCTTAGGCACTACCGTGCTAATACTGCTTTGAATAAACAACAAGTCACAGTCAGAAGTCAATGAAACATTAGGAGTGATGACAAATCAGAAATAGCAAACTAACTGCACAAAGGAAAAGAAAGAAATGCAGTGATGTTTTTCTGCCTGCTTACAAAGAAAAGCAGAGTGAAAGATGGACTGGAGAGAACAGATTCATCACGCTTTGGCTTCATTACTATAATAATTAATTTATATTAGCAGGTGCACATTAAGAAGATCTGTTTCCACCCCTCTGCCACCACCAGCTGGTACAACATGCGTGTGTCAGTCACGGGAAATAGTAGTTCTGCTGATGTCCCTCACCATCTCTTAGGTCTGCATCCTGCAGCTTTGTTATGGGTCCAGTCAGCAGCACTGGTAGAGCTGCACAAACACATCAAAGAGAGCAGTTTTTACCCCAAAGTGCTTAAAGTGACCACAGCCAGCTATGGTGGGAGACAATCAGACACATAAATCCATTTTCCATATTTCATGGGAGCTGACTGGTGGTAGAGTGCAGGTGTCATGGCCAGGTATTCGATACAGGACATTTATAATAGCCTTTTATAAACCTTATATTTATAAGCCTGCACTGGAAAAGTAGCTAACATTCCACCCAAAGCTTTTGCTCCCGAGGAACATACGTTTCTGAGTCCACAGATCTCTGGTTTATACCTCACCTGGTGGATCCCACTGCAGGATTTGACCCAACATCAGAGTTCTGGGATATTATATGGGACTGAGAGGGCCAGAAAAATATCCTCTTGATAATGCCTGCTTCAATCCTGTGATCTGATGAAAATTCAGCCTGTGGAAATACATCTACCCTCTCTACCACTTTTCCTAGGAAGCCCTATCAGATGTTATGATATCCATTTATAGCAACTCCAGAAAGCCAAGATACATGACACTGGCTACTAATGAAAGCTGCAGGATAAAGCAATAATGACATCTTGGGAACAAAAAATGCATACTGAAATATTATAGAAAGAAAGTTATCAGGCAGCAGATGTACGAAATTCAATTTTCTGAGTGGTATACTGGCTTAAATGATACAAACAATCTTTTCATGGCCATGAAATGAAGCTTTTTTTGCAAATGTTTTGTGAACTCACACACAGAGAAAAAACCAAAGAGATAAATGAACAGTGACATCTTCCCCTGCACTGAAATGCTACAGTACTGAGCACACTGCTTGTTGTAAGACTACTGACAATTAAGGATGTATCACCCTGAGCAGTATCTCTATCTGCACGTATCTGATCTGCCCATTACCATCGTCCTCTGCCACACAGCACAACCATGCACTTCATGGAATAAATATCCATTGAAGCCAAAGTGGCAAGTCAGCTGAGCACATAAATTGCCCAGATTCTACCCGGGGACAAGAATAATTATCTTTCCAAATCCACTTTAAAACCTTGACTAAAGAATACTTTCTGAAGAGGTCAAGCCCTGATGATAGCTAATACTTTCAAATGAATCTTTGTTATTGCCCAAATACAAAGAGCTGTTTTAATGCATCATGAAAGCAGAATGCCTCTTCCAAGGGCGAGTTCACCCGCATTTCTGCAGATCACCACTTAAGTGTTCTGTAAGTAATACGACTTTCTGTCTTTGAAAGATTGCCCTTTGATGTCCAACAGACAGATGTCAGCATAAAAAGATAGGGAGAAAAAAAAGTCCAAGCTCTGCACAGCCAGCAGTAATCAAGAGAACAGCAGTGAGCTTGTCTGTGGAGACCAAGCAAGCAATAGCAGCTGAGCTACCTCCTCACCCTTTGCTTCCAAAAAGTGATTAGCAATAGCATAGCTACAAAAGTGCCTGTGAAGTGGACTAAGTCACCAGTACCTGATTGGTGACTCTGCAACCACTCTGCATCACTAGCTCCGGAGCACCCACCACTGCCAGAAATCAGGGACCCACCAAAATAGTGCACTTGAAGCTGCAACACCAGTTAGTCCCTTGGGTGTCAATTGTTTAAGGAACAGTGTGATGCAGCTTACGCTACCACTGTCACTGCTGTTCCAGGGATAAACAGAAGGCTTCTGTCATCAGTGTTTGCAATCCAGTCCTTTTCATAAGCACTGCTATTCAGCTATAATGATTGTTTTGTTACGTGTGGTTCTACTCGGAAAGCTGACTCCATAAAAACAGAATCATGGAGTTCATGTTTATTGCATGTCAATGATTTCCAGATCAAATGAAGTCAGTTTACAAGTAAAAAAGATGTTTGGTTTGTTTTTCCAACTACCAGGTCTACAAACTCATGCTGGGATCTAGAAGTTAAGTTGTCATCTTTTTGGCTTGTACGATTGCAAGAGGAATGAAAAAGAAATCTGCTCGCCTTCTCCTGAAGCGGCTGTATATTTCCAGCTTCAACAGAGATAATAAGGAATAAAAATGAAGACAATATTTTCAAACCCACTTATCTAATTCTGCGCTTCAGGGCTCCTGAAAGGTAATCTGATTTTAAAAGCCACACTACTCCAAGGGCAATTCAAAGTGACAAGACAGAAGTACCACTTAAAATCTTACTGCGTATTTAGGTACATAAATAGTATGTACCTAACTTTAGACACCCATTTTTCAAAACTGTTCCCCTTAATTTAGTCAGCAAATTAATCAGATTTGCATGTGATTACACATAGATAGAAGATCATTTCTGTAGGAAGGTGTTATTTTTATATAGACACTTGTTGGAGCAGAATTGCATGTTAAACTAAAATTTATGAGTCCACAGACTGAGTTGACATTAACTATTTGAGAGCTGCAAATTACTGCATTACAGACATGGCCAATTTACTTACAGAGACCCATGTGCACACATGTAACTTAACCATTCCCCAGCTGTCTGTCTGTAAACCCCAGTGTTGTAGGGGTTAGCAGGTTTTCCTCATGGCAATTATGACAGGTCATAATCAGGTATCTGAGCCCCATTATCCTGCACATGAAAGAAACAAGATGCTCTAGGGGCAGAGGAACAGATTAGCTTCCTACCATGTTGACATACAGATCCCCTAACTCCTTGTAATGCCTTCTATGAGCTCCCTACAGCAAAAGTTTTCAGCCATGCCTTTGCTTCTCCCCATTTCATCCCCCAGTACATCCAGCTCTTTCCTTTGGGCTCCCATGCCAAATGGTTTTGGATGCCACCAGTCAAACAGACCTCATGGTATATTGTACCCACAGGGCTGCTCTGTGGATCCCAGTGTGATGGTCACCTTGAGCCTTGCGAAGCGTTTGCAGAAGTGTTAGCTTTGAGCTGTTTGTGAAACAGATTCATGGTGGGTAAACTGAGGGAACGTTTGCTCTGTTACCATTGTCACAAAGCATTCCTTCATGTAGAGGTGCACTAATGCTGGCCACCCCACCACCCCATCTGGATCTGCGCTTTGCCTCCACCGTCCTTGTGCCTTTGGGAGTTAATGACAATGTCTGATGGCAACCAAAGAGATAATGCATAAGAGCTTACAGGAAAAGTGGGCTGAAAATAAAGGCTGGGAACATGGCCAGCATTTGCAGACGTACTGCGTTAGCAAGTTCTGAGGAATGTTCCAAAACATTAGCCAGTTTTACACACCTGGCCTTTCCATGGTGGTTTCATAAGCTGGAGGTACCTGCTTGCAAGGGCAGTCCTGTCAGGCCATGCCTGCAGCTTTACTGTGGCTTTCCTCCCTTTGCTATCTCCTTCCAGCAAGGACAAGCAAGGGTGTTTAATTAAATCCAAATGCTAACATTTTTAGCTAAGTGTAAAATTGTTGATTTGGAAAGCAGTGCACTTGGCTTTCACCGTTAAGGAGCGCTGTGATCAATGTAACATCAGGCCAATTATGGCTGTTATGGTGCTGAGAGACGTATTTCTGTTCTCTGGATCTCTTTATGTATTCAGGTGTAAGCTAAGCAAGTGCAGCCTCAAATGCTAATTGTGCTGCTTAGGACACATTCACTCCCATGGAGCCCAGTCAATCATGCAACCTTTTAGTGCCAGGTAATTGCCAATCCTTTCCCAGCCAGCCCCAGCCAAGGTCTTGCCCACGATGAGGAAATCTGCCTGGAGATTTTAGAAACTCGCAGTCATGCAAGGCAAGGCTGCTGCTCCTGCAACAAGCCACTGCTGACTTGCCTCCATAAACTGCCAAGGGGACTCTGAAGTGAGCACAGTGAGAAGGAATGGGTGTACTTGTGGCTCACTCCGTCCTCCGGATGATATTTTCCCAGCAGTAGTCACAGCTCGTGCTATTTGAGTCATCCTCATCTGAGAACGCAAATAGTTCCCAACCGGTAACACAGCGTTTCTGCTTGCAGGCTGCGAGCTCGGCTTCGCTCCCGGTGCTCCAAGCTGAGCCCAGTCCTGGAGAGCTACGGGCTGCTCCATGTCAGGGGAAGGGCCTCGTAGAGATGGCATGGAAGGATGGCGGACAATGAAATGCTTGGGGCTGCAGGGAAAATTGAGCCCTCACAGTACTAGTGGCTTTAGACTTTGGATTAAACCCTGTCCTTCGTCATGTTGATGCAGAGAGGAGCAGTACTTGACAGTATCCAGAGAATTGTAGATTTACCCCACTGAAACCATCCTTCACTTCCACACTTCTGTGTGACTTTCATCATGGTCTCTCTGCAAATTATTTTAATTCCTTATGAGAACAAATGGATTTGCCTTGCTATTTACAGCACAGGACCTTGTACAGTTACTTGGATTTTCATGAAAAATTTGAATCTGAGTAAATTCAGATATCTGAAAGCAAAAGCAGCATTTTGTGGGAAGTTGTAATTATTCCAGGAAACAAAAAAAAAAAAGAAATCCAGAAAATTCAGAACTGAGTTAAATGTAAAAGCAAATCAAGACAGCTGAAGTATGGAAATCAATGTTTAGGCACACTAGCAACAATGCAGAGCCTCCAGGGATACCAGGGAAGGAGTACACAGCTATGGCTAGTACTGCTATCAGTACTACTGATAGCTGCAGATTAAATTGATATTGAAAGCCCTTTGCAGATTAAATTGATACTGAAAGCCCATTTCATTTTTTATCTTTCCCTTATTAAATTATTTTAGAATGAGGAAAAAAAAGACCACACATCCATCTGCTACGAGCAACACAGAGGTATGCAACATTAATCTGGCAATAAAGCCATCATGGACAATCCATTGGCTAAAAGCCTCAGGATGTATATATTACTCAAAGTTGCTTATAAATTAATTTGGCCCAAGACAGTGACTGCCTTATAAACATGGGATGTTTCTAACCATTAATTTAACTGTTATCCTGCAAAAAACCAGCAGATGATGGAGATACCCAGACATCAGTGCAGGTCCCAATCCATTTTGGGGCTCATTTCAGTACACTATCTAGAAATTAACACTGTACCTACACTTGCATTTTACTTCTCAGAAGGAAACAGCCTTCCCTTCCTTGGTGTACCCTCTCCGAAAGCCCGTGAAGGAGGTAACCATGTCACAGTGAGGCAGAAAAAAGCTGCAGGTGGGCCAGTATGTGAGATCCTCCCCCAGCTCCAAGCAGCTCTGCCTGGGGTCTTTCTGTGCCAGCTCTTGTCTCCAGGAAGCTCTGACATTTTCCTTGGTGGTCCCAAGTTAAGGAAGGATAATGGTTACCAGGGTTAGCCAGAAACATTTGTTATTCAGTTCTGGCTACTGACATAACTTGTGATCACAAGCAAATCGTTCAGTCTTCCAGCATCTTGGTTCACCCATATGCTGGGGACAGTGTGTTTCCTTGCCTCCCAAGAGCAGCCACAGAGCTTGGAAGCAACATCTTGTCTTTCCACTGGCCAAGAAAATTTCTTACCGTCAGTGCTAAGTGGGTGTTTTTCTGTGCGGTTTGCTCAGAGGGAAGTTAAAAGGCAGAAAGCAAAGATATAAAGCTGTTCTTGAAAGAAAATGTCCATCTCTACAAAAGTGAGAAAATATTCAAGTGCCACACATTAGCACTGCTGCCAAGTGATTGCTTGACCAATTAGTCTGCTGATTGCTTGAACTTCACAGGGTGTAATCTAATTTACCAGCAGTACAAGCCTCAGTATGTTTCCAGGACATGATGGTCGGAGAGAGCTACTCTCAGCTGCCCCACTGCCCTGTTCTGACCCAGTGAAGACCTCCAGTTGCAACCCAGCACTCAGTCCAAATATTTAGTGAAGGAAGTGAGAAATCAGAGTGGCAAATACTGCATTCAGAAATTCAGAAAGAAAACCAGCTTGTCTGAGTCATCCCTGAGCTTTCAACACACACATCTCAGCAGAGTTGCTCCTATTCTGGAGCAGCTGCCATGGAAAACAGTAAAGTAAATCTACTGTGTGGGTGAAGGGAGAGAGGCATGGGAAAGCCAAGTCCCTCAGTGGGGTCATGCAGGGGGTTATCACAGGCTCAGGATAAACCCTTGTCCCTTGCACAGAGCCCTGTCTCCCCCAACACAGACCAGGACCACACCAGGCACTTGCTTATCCACCATGCTGCAGATGTTTACAGGTATTTTTACTAAACACTTCAAAAAGGTGCCTGTCTCAGAAGCGTGTTTACACATTCTCAATCTTCTGAGCTTTCAAACATTTCATTAGATCTGAAATTCCCACCACAGCAAGTGGTGATCCTCAGAAGGTATGGAGTCTAGTTAGTAGAAGAGGCATTTAAGCACAGAGTGGGTGTTAGCCCAGATCTATTCCTCTTCATGTCTTCCTTATATCTGACAAAGACTGCACTAAATTTCTGAGCAATAACAGCTCCAAAAGTTGTCAGATTTGAAAATAAAGCATGAAGCCACATACCTAATTGCCTGGATACTGGAGCAAATAACTCCTCTGTCTATGAGCCTGAAGGCTGCCAACACAGTTGCAGAAAGGAACTGCAGTGTGGGGCAACAAGCACAAATCTTTTGTAAAATGGTTTTTGCAAAGCAGGAACACTTGGTCACCAAAACCATCACCTTCATTTTAAGGCATATGCCCCAACTCGGTGGGGCATGTTCAGTGAAATGAGAATGAAAATTTGGTCCTCAACAGGAAAACCTACACATTGAAATCTGCAGTAATCAGTTGTTTGTCAGGTGAACCAGCCAAACTGATGCCAAATTACCTCTCATTTAAAATGCTTGCCTCAGATGGTTGCATGTGAGGTGCTAAGCAGCACATGGAGAGGGAGCTGGCAGTCAGCAGTGTTTGACGTGTGGTTAAAAAACAGAGAGCGTCAGAAAGACTTCCCCTGCTCCCAGCCAGAGAGTCACATCTGAACCAAAAACTGAAGAGAAGACTCATCAGAGGTGCCACAGCTTCCTGCTCTGGAATACTTGGTTTGATGGAGTCTGTGATTATACATCTAGTCAACTAATCAGTAATGTGGCAAAAGAAATGAAAAAGAAATGCATACCAAAAATGATGAAAAAATAGCAATGGGCAGCAGAGAGATGTTGTATGATGTTATTAATGACTAGGTTATCTTTGTCCTTCATCCTGCTGTCCTGTGAGGGAAACCAGGTCTCACACAGGACTTGTAGCTGCATGTCAAATCTGTTCCTCCAGACAGGAGATACATCCAAGGTCTCAGATGCATCTCCATAACAGTGGGTCCCAGCCACATGTTCTTCTGGCATAGAAGGCCAAATTCCAAGGCCTTTCCAAAGCCTTTTTTAGGCCAAGACCTGGATCTTGTTATGATGAGACTTGTGCTGAAAGGCAGTCAAGAAGTCGTAAAGAGATGTGCTCATCTCCAATCTCTCCAAGCTGGAGCCATATCTCTTTATAGAAGCTTCCTGTTAGAGAACTTGTGTCATCTGGGAGACAATGCTTATCATTTCTTCAGGCTGAATCCATATTTATTCAAGTCACAGACACATACTATTTCTTGCAAACAGGATAATCTAACTATCCTATGATCCTTTAACCCAACTGGAATTTGTAAGAACTTAATGCATTATATAGGACTTTCCTAAAAGAAAAAGACTGTGTGATAACTCAGAACTGCCAGGCCTTTCCAGGTGAAAGTGAAATGGGGTAAGAACAGACAGATAATTAGTGAAAATGAGGACAATGAATTAAAAAAAAAGAGAATGCGAGACAGGAAGACTCACTTTTAATGAAAATATTATCCTGCTGAATTGCATGATTAAAAGTCAAAAGAAGAAAATTTGAATGTGGCACAAGTTAAAAGAAGTACATTTTATACAGATTTTTTTTATCCCATCTTCTAAATAGTCAATGATCTGTTGCACATAAAGCTGTAGGATGGTAATCGGAAACAGAGTCTAGTCCCATGACAGGAAATAAACTCTTATCCATGACTTCTGCAGATCTCAGTCAAACCACTGGGAAATTGGAAGTCCTGAAAATTAATATGTAAGATCATGGTCTTAGAGAAGGATATGGTAAATACACTTATCTGTAATGAGTTCATACTGGTTTTTTCCCATAGAGATAACCCTTGAGTAAGAAATCCAGCCGTTTCCTGGTTTGGACTTTGTCAGGGCTCCTGGTAACAGTATTGAGGAGAAAACCCACGTAATTTGCTCGGCAATCTGAGACAGACTCCAGCTTCCAAGCAAGCACAAACAAGAGATTTTCTAGCATCTCATGGGCTGAGCTAAAGACAATAACAGAGCAGTATATATATAATATGACACAAACCCATTTTCACCACGATGCATTAGTGCAGTTGAGTCACTCAGTTCTGCAAACTGCACTGATCATTCAACATTAATTGGGGCAAATTAGGTTATAATTTATGACTATTCTTCTTCATAATTACTTACGGAAGGAAATAGCGAGGAACTAATAATTAAGATGACGGAGAAAAGCTTCAGAATAATTTGTTAAACAAGAGGGTCCTTTTTTTAAATTCCCCTTTCTCCCTGCTTAGAAACCACCCAGTAACTTACCTCTTGGTTACCTGGGCTGTCATTTACAGCTATGCCTCAATACCCAACTCATGGGAAACTGAAAGTTCACAGCACACTTTCTCTGAATGCACAGATGGGACCTATGTCCATATTGGTATGAGTGGACATCCTAGGAAGGTATGACAGTGGAAAGTCTTTTTATAAAAAGAAAGGGAAAATAAAGAGAAGAAACCAGAATAGCCAGGAGATCTGGAAACCAAGGGAGCAATTCATGAGTCTGAAGCAGATGCATTGTTACAGACCAACAGTCCAGGCACAGTGTGACTTCTGCACTGGCCTGAGCCTCTCTTTTTCCAGAATGATTTGGACCCTTAATGAAATCAAGAAATCATTTCAAACAAGACGAATAACTACGGCTTATCTTATACACACAGAAAAGGAAATTTAACTTAGGCTCAAAGGCAAATTACAAAGAAAAAGAGAACATCTAGCTATGTAACCTCATTCCTTCCACAGCCTATTATTCCTTGCATATTGTCAGTCCTCTTCAATTAAATGCCCTGTGCTGTTTTAAAGACTATTAATCAGTGCCAGTTCAAATAGATGTTGCAAATTCACACAGATGAGGAAGACAGACATCCAAGCCATAATTCTTTATTTCAGGCTAACTTGCTCAAGTTATAAACTGCCTTTTTGAACATAAAACAAGCCTGAATGATCCATTTTTCCATGGTGATCAGAAGACAGGGCGTGGGGTTGATAAGAACATGCTGATAATTGGCAGCAAAACCTCATCAAACCTTTCCAGAGAAGGTAATATTCAAATCCAGAATCTGGAATAAAAGCAGCATGCAATTTCTTGTCCAAGCTGAAAATCCAAGATCATTTTGTTCCCATTTTTCTCCTGTCAGACACTGTTTTCTTAAACAGAAGATATTTGTTGTAGAAAAAACCTAAAGGAGTTGACATGCATAAAAAGACTTTGGTTCCCACTCTGCTTTCCTGTTTAGCAAGCATCAAATCTTGCCTGAGTTTCTCTACAGTACACAAAGATAACTAGCAGCTGAATAACACACTGCCAGCAAACATATCATTACAAGGCCAAGTCAGTGTGTACTATCCATGCATGAAACACCAATGAAAGAGATGGGAAATCTTTACATGAAATCACTGCAGATTCAGGACCAGGTGGTAGCGTGGAGTGTATAAACCAGAAAAGTGGGACCTTGATTTCTATTTTTGAAGATAATACGTCTTCAAACAAAAAATGGAGCAAGCTAGAGACTGGTAGGCTCAAATAATGGCTGTTTTCCCAGGGAAGAACACAAAACCATGTTAGTGCAAAGGGTGATGATGGCTTTTCACTTCCCCAGAGAAGCAGAGAAGGATTTTAAGGACAGCTCACAAGAGGATGTCTTCATGTCAAAGAGCAGTGGAATGTACAGATAATGAAGCAGTTGTAAGTGCACTTGATAAGCTACCACATTAAAAAGCTTGGCAGAGCCATTACCCATCTTCTAGGCAAGAGAAATGAGTGCCCTGGCCTGCTCAAGCACTCACTGCTGCTCAAGCTGGCCCCATCTGAGTCAGCCTCTTGGTCACCTTGCCACAGTGACCACGAGAACAACTTCACCATCCAGAAATTCTTCCTGCAGCCTGTTCACTGCAAGAGTTTGGGTCTGGAATGGAGATACACAGGGCAGTGAAAAAGCAGAGCCTGAACAGCAAAAGCTGGACATGGTGTCAGGATGAAGATGTGCCTTGTCCTGTCCCCATGGTCCTCCCTCACCTGTATTAGCCATGCAGGCTTGGAAAAGAGACCCGAGTGAGGTGGGATTGTGTTTTGTTTGCTCTGTGTACATTGACCAATTTTCTCATATTATAAAAGCAGCATCCTCCTAAGCCCAGGGATGATGGATATTCTTTCCCCTGTCAAATTTCTCATCTGTCATGAGAAAAGATGGCTCTTTTTGTTCTTGCCCACAGCAGCAAACCAAAAATAACAAAAATAACAACCCCCCAACCAAACAACAAAAAACCGTACATGCACACCAACCCCCCCCAAAAAACCCAACAAAAAACCCCTCCACCTACCAAAAATCCCCAAAACAAAACATAAAACTACTCGGCATTTTGTGCCTTCTTTGAAATACCACAAACACATCTGACAATCAACCAGAATTTTCAAAGGGATGTCCATTTGGGGAACCTAGTTTCTTAGCAACTGCAAGAGACCTCTTAAGGAGTAGAGATTTCAAGAAGAGGAGCGATGAGCATGCTCTAAACCTTCCTTCTTTTTAGGAGGCTCCAGAAGGGTAATCTGAAAATATAAACCCTCAAAACATCTGCTTCCACTGGCAAAATTTCATCTCAGTGTCATATCAGACACAGCCTGCTGGATCCCCTGTGCATCCTCCTCCTGTTCCCACTAAAGTAAGGTGTTGCTGTCAGCGCTGCAAGCATGTTCTGTTTACATTAAGATCAATCTTTCAACATGCTCAGGAAGTTCAAACAAGCACTTGGCTGTAAATCTGAGGGGTTTACCCAGGCAATGTTGTTAGCTGTTTGTGAATGTAGGAAATGCTGCAGGTTGACCTAACACTTCTTCTGAACAGGAGTTTTACTACATCTCCTGTGTCAGTCACAAAAGTGATGGGTGGAAAAAATGTTCATTGTTATTAAAAAAGAAAGTCAGTTCCCAAAATAAGATGTATCACACTCCATCACTTCTCTGCCAAACATTCCTAGGTACTTAATGACTCCACTAGGAAAAGAGATTAAAGAGAATTGCACAGATTGGATTATCGAATGACAAACTCTTTCAACCTGCAATTCTGAAAGCAGAATGTTCTGGCATCCCGTCCCACACTTCAGCAGCTGGAATATCTGATACAACCAAGGCTTGCCTAATCTACTGCTAGTAAGAGATATGAGTTTCCTTTGCTGTTGGAGCAGAGTTTTTCTATTAGTCCAAACCAGAGAGCAGTGCAGCTGAGCAGAATACAGGGCAGTTTTGTCCTTTTCACTTGCCCTGCTGAATGGACTCTCAGCAGTTCAGTCTATGCATCCTGAATGCTAAAGCACTGCTTCAGACGGAGTCCTCAATAGACCTGCTGTGGTACCAGGCAGCCTCCTAATCCCCACCGTTGCAAGAGCAGCACAGCACAGCACACAAAAAAATCCTCTCCCCTCTAAAAAACCCAAACATCTTCCTTTCCCCCACATTTAACAACCTTTCTGCTCTCCATTTCTGCATTGCTGAATACACATCTGGGATGGGCTCAGTCACATTTCTGTGCTGCACACTTCATCCCAGCTCTCCACTGGGAAACAGGAACCACTCTAGGTGCCTCTTCAGGCAAATTTCTTTAGTGGCCTCTTGTTTCCCCCCTCCTCCCTGCCTCCCAGCTTTTTCTGATCTCTGAATAATTTGTTCACACAGTATTGCTTCCTTCACTATTAGAAGCCATAAATCAAAACACAAGCACTACAAGGTCTTACACTTTCAGAATCTATTAATATTTTGTTTCTTTGGAAAATAAAAATCTATGTGACATGTATGAGGGAGTCACAATTTCTCTTTTAACACAATCTGATGGAAACGAAATTTAATCCAAATTTCTGCCAAAACCAAACGTTTTTTCCCTATTACTTTAAAAACAGAAGAATTCCCTGAACCTTGGCACCTCAGGCTTTTGTTTGCAGATGCTGCCAGTACAGTGTGTTTACATGCTGGGCTCCCTCCCTCCACGATCCCACCCTAGCCTCTTGACCCCAGGACAGCAGTTTGAGGAGGGTTCTCCCTGGGTCCCAGCATCTCCTGTCAGCTTTGCTATTTGTCACCACAGAGCAGCATGGAGTGACACTGAGCACGAGGAAATCACCACTACAAGCCTGGCTCTGGGGACCTCAAATCAGGTTCATATGGCAGGACAAAATTACCATAGGACAGGGAACTGCTGAACCAGGCAGCAGAGAGATTTGCTCTAGCAGCTGCTCAGCAAGAGAAACACTTACTGCCCCCTAAATTCTTTTTCTTGGTCTTCTGGAGAAAATCTCCTTTTGCCATTAAATTTGTAAGTCACGTTACTTTGAAGATGGCTGTTATTCTGGATTGCTTTACAGATGACAGGATTATTTACTACAGAAGTTCCTTTCATTAAGAAAAGAATTTTTATAGTTGAATTTCGCTAGTTGCAAATAAGTGAGACACCATTTAAAGCACCAAAGAAGGGCTTTCACCACTTCAGAGCATCGGTTTTTGTAACCACTTTTGCAAGTCTGCAGAATTTATGGCTCAAGTGTGTTTGTATAATGTGATCCCAGATTCCAAGAAATAAGATTCCAAATAATTCAAAGCTAAACAAGGTCTCACACAAATTATAAACTGTGAGGTTCTGTAGTGTCTTTTTATTCCGGGAGCTTCTGAACATAAGACAGAGTGCAACCAGGGTCGTTAACAGCTGGCTGTCTCTTCCCAGGAACTCACTAGTAGGAACCACTGAGGTCCATGGTCGCTGCTGGAGGATGCCAGCACAGCTGAATGCTCTATTCATCATCTGTATGCCTTTAACAAAGATTATACACACACACACACACACACACAAAAACTTCAAAAGACCAAAGGTTTAGCCAATCTGTGAAAAATGGGCAATTAGTGCAATGTCTCCCATCAAAAGCTGGTGTCCTCAGCTAACAATTCAGGACAGACCACTGAAAACAATTAGAGTTGTTAACATACAAGACACTAATGACATTTACAATGTGAAGTCATGTGGGACCCCGACATGGAGATTTTATACCAGAGGATACATATGCAAGCAGATGTTACAAAGCTGCTCATTAGAGACTACCAGACATGTCACCTTAGACCACTCCTCTGAATAAAAATGTAAAAGCAGCCATATGTTTTCTTTTGGTGATGTGTACTACAGACTGCTGGAGTTGTACATTTAAACACAAGAGAAAGACAGAGGCCCCTGTCCTTATCTGCTACATTTGCGGGGACAAGGAGTGGGTCTTGATGGGCTCTGAAGCTGAATGCAATGAAGCAACAGCAATAACAGGCCATAGAGATGGATTTAAAATTCGGGTCTTCTGTTTAATTCCTCTACTTGCCTCGTCTCTTAGAAAGTAGTAGAGTTCCCTCTGTGCTGCCAATGATGGGGTTTGAGTCCTGTAGCCTTTTTGAGCCCTCTCACACTTTTTAATTATGATGGAAAGAGGTATTTCACCTCTAGCTTTGCAAACTCTGTTCCAGTGGGAAATTCAAACAAGGTTGGTTTTATTAGAGTTTTGAAAGAAAACAAATTTGGTAATGTCAAAATTTTTCATAAAACAGACTTCCAAGTGTTGAATAACTGTCATCCTGATGCTTTAGTGAGCATTTAACAGAGCAAATTTAAAACAGCTGAAATATCTGGAAAAATTAAATAGCAACTCTTGATCTAAGAAAAATATAAATTGATGGAGCAAAATGCATT
Organism: Oriolus oriolus; assembly: GCA_013400235.1. NCBI lineage: Eukaryota > Metazoa > Chordata > Aves > Passeriformes > Corvidae > Oriolus > Oriolus oriolus. The sequence continues at coordinate 457,631 of VXBT01003828.1, forward strand.
GGATGCAGAATTAAAATGCACACGGGAAATAAACTGGAATAGCTTGCTCAATTTTTGTTCATCACAGGTCATCAAGTCAAAATGAGAAAAGCAAACTTACAGTGTTTTACTAACCTGAGTTAAGGAATAGCAAGTGGTCTAGGTGCTCCCACAGCAGTTTGGAAAAACACACATTTTTAAAAAGACTGATTCTTCTGGCAAATTCACAACAGAGTACAGCCATGGGCTGTAAAGGACAGACCACACACATGCTTTCTGGACAATCAGTGACTGGACAAAAGTCCTCCCTCTTACTTCATGATATAAACCTAATGGTTACCAATATTTACTTACTCTGTAAATAAAGGTCATGATATGGTGGTATTTCTCTGCTCTGCATATGCTTAAACAATATGAAAATCAATGCACCATAAGGGCAGGGCCGTGGCCTTTTTTCAAGCAGGAAGAGTTCTTTGTCACATTTTAAAAGCAAAAATCCAAACCCAGAGGAGCACAGATGAGGGTCTTCAACCAGTTCACAGAAAGTCTTCAAACAGTTCAAATTGAACTGCAGCCCAAATGCAAAACACAAAGATATTTTCTGTCAAGGCTTGAAAAATGCCCTTTCCTCACTGGCTAGTGGTGACTTGGTGGCTTTGGCTGGCACTAACACATCACAAAGCCACCACAAATTTCTACACTTCTTGGATTCCACCTTTAAAACAACCACCAAAACTGCCAGAATCCCAAAGCATAATTCTCCAAACTGACACATCATTTGAGGCCTTTTACCCTTTTCTTCCTTTATCACATGAAACGCATCCACTGACTTGCAGAGTCTGGCTTTGTCAGAAGCTTTATTCTATAATCACTCTAGGAAAGCAGAAGACACCTTGCAACACCCACCCCACCCCACCCAGCCTTTTCTTTCTTTCTTTGTTCCCTTCAATAGCAATAGCAGGAAGGAATGTCATACAGTGTTGAGGATGAACAATCCAGTTAATAACATTGTTGGAAATTCACACATCTGGGATAAAAGCAAGCTTCAGTCTGACAGCTGTTTGAAACATACAGATAGTCTCATTCTGTTGAACAACAGCTCCCCAGTACAAATTTTAGATGACTCAGACAACGTTTTATTCAATTTTACTAACTTGGGACATAACACTCGCTTGTGAAAAACCTGTGAGGTAATTTGCAGAGGCCTGAAGGTCTCTGAAGTTTAAAAGACCTTCAGCTAACTCGCAGTTAGGAGAGAGCACACTGAGCAATGTGAGTGTCGATCCGGTGCAACTGCCCCGAGAGCTCCGGTTTGCATCACTCAGCAGAGGACAGAGCCTGGCCCTGGCACTCTCCTCTCACGCCTGGCTCCACGAGGACCTGCAGCACACCCCGTTAACATCTGCTGCCTCAGGATCCTGAAGGCAAACTGGAAGAAGCTGTCAGTCCTTCACTACAGCCCGTCCCACCTGTGTGAGCCGCTCCCTTCCAAAGGAGTTTCTGTACCCATTGAAATTGGGTACATCCACTTGCAGAGCCTTGTCCTCAGCACTAATAATGATAATAATTGTGCTGTGTACAATCTGCTGGCCAAGAAAATGCTTTCATTTACCAAATGAATAATAATAAACCAAGAATTTCCTCTTTTCTGCTAAGCAGACCCACTTCTTGTTCCTGCCTTTTTTCGGCTCTGTCTACCCAATGTTTTGAGCATTTCCTGCTTGCTTTGAGAAGGCAAAGGCTGCCCATTCCCACTCACAAGCATCTCAATAAAACTTCTAGTGCTACAAACCACTCTACACTTCCTTTTAACGACAGTCAACAAAGAGACATCTCTGAAAACCTTTCAGCTGTCCCATCAGCAAAAATGATGCTTTCAGGAGAGGTTTCCACCCCGTTTTTTAGGCAAGAAAGATGGATCAGATCAAACCAAGTCGTTTCAGCACAGGGGAGGGAGTAGGCAGGAGGCGAATGTGAAGGCATACAGGGAAAATACACACACAACCAGCATTTGACTGCAAGGACCTATAATCTGGCAGTTGGACACATCCAGCTTTTTTTTAACCTTTTGTTCATTGTTTTAGTAATTTTATCTCTTGATGACAGATGAGGCGGATATTACTAGGAAACTAAATGATTTCTTTGACTCAGTGTTCTGCAGGGAGAATGGGGGAAACATGCCAAAACTGGAGAGAAATTTCCCGGGGGCAGAAAATGAAAAATTAATGAAATGCTAGGCAACATGCAAATATGTCAAATGACCAAAAAAAAGGGATAAGAACAATTAAAATCAAACAATGCTCTGGAGAGGTCAGGAGGATCAGCAAGGCAGGAGCAAGAGCCTGAAGAACCTGTATGGAGGAAGCCCTTTAACTCCCCATGAGGAGCAGATGAGAGACCAGGCAAGCTCAGGTTCAGGAGAGTGAGGAACATCAGGATCCCTGACCTTGGCCTTAGCACTGGGAAAAGTTACTGGCAGTAACTTGAATAAAACTTGTTGCTGACACATTCACAGGAGGGGTGTCAAAGTGGACAGATCTATTTTTTTTTTCCTGTAGGGAGGTGACAATGAGGACAGATCCAGAACAGATAAGCCAGTCCTGTTGAATTTGTTTTCAGCAAACAGATACCTTCTCTATAGTCAATGAGAGCAAGTATAGAAAAGTAGATATGTGGTAACTTAGCAGGTAGGGGGAAAAGTAACGTGGGGTAATTTTCCTTATTGTACATATTATACATATTATTGCATATAGAGGTGTTCTGCACCGAGGATCTGGTTATTGAAAGACTGTGTCAGCACCAAGTCCAAATTTGCTGCTCCCATCTTGCAGTCACTCAGCTGCCTGTGAGGTGAGCAGTCAACAGCTCCGAGTTCCAGCCTCTAACCTAATCCTAGCTTGGGGCTGCCAAACTGACTCTGTGCACTGATCCTGCAGTGGTCCTGTGTTTGTGACTGCAGTCCTAGCTTGGAAACAGCTCTCTCTTGGTGGGAGACAGCACGAGAAGGCTATGGATTTAGTTTTAAACTCAAGAAGGCACTTAGGCATGTGGCTACGCTGCTTTGAGATAGGGCTGTTTTCCTACATTAATGAGTGACACTTCAGCCTGCTAATAAAAAGACTGATGCAGAAACACGAAGAAATGAGAAAATAGGTCAATCACCCACTTCTGAGAACAGAAGAGAAAGGGGATAGTGCTAGAAAACAAACAGTTGAAAGGAAATCTGACTAGATGATGGTGCAGGATGTTGACCAAGAAAGCATCATCTGTGACAGCAGAAAAAAAAAATCAAACAGGCCAATGATGGAGAACAGAAAGCACCCCCTTTACAAAAAGTTGAAAAACGCTTCTTGTGGACCATATTCCAGAGACCAACATGTTTTTCAGAGCAGAGTAATAGCCTCCAGTCTCCTTAATTCTCTTTTAAAAGGATTAATTTTCTATCAAGGCTGCTTACCAACAGGTCACATGGTGAGCACAGAATATCTGCTGGTATCAGCTAGGCTGCATTCCCCCACCAAAGCAGCCAGCATTTCTGTTTTACAGAAGCAGAGTGAGGAGAATTGTCAGATGGCGAGAAAGGTGCCAAGACTTCTTTGATAGAAGGTGATAGACAGGTCTCACACTTCCATACCAACTGTTTCAAAGCCTGATTTTTCAATCATTTTTAATAATTTCTCCTGGATCCAAAACGAATGTGGACAGATGACATGATACCCAGACAAAACTTGACTCTCCCAGTGGGAGGAGGAATATTCCTGTGGTTTGAATGAACTCAACTTTTAAAGCCAAAGAAAGTAACATTTTTCCTATATGCATCCATTACATTTCCTTTCTATGCATCTCCTCCTTCCTGTAAAAGAAAAACACTCACGACTAAGTGAGATCCAATATATATATATATATTTATGTATATATATAAAGTGTGATGCTGGAAGAAACCTGCTGCCAGAAACCTAGCATGCTTTGAGACTGAAGCCATGCTGAAATCCGCTGGAGCCCTTCATTCACAGCTTGGTGGGCATCTTCCAAAACCCTGCACGAAGCTGTACCCCAGGGCTTCTCCTGCAGGTGTGAGGAAACTCATGGATTTTACATCAGGAATGGTACAACATGAGAAACAGCCCCATTCCTACCAAACTGACTGGCAGGCTTTTCTCCTGATTGAGAGTTTCACCAGTTCAACGAGAATAAACACGTCGTAAATAGCTGTCCACTGGCAGTGTGGGGGTAAAGTGATGCTCACCAAACCCAAGGCAGACAAAAGGCAAAGGTCCAGCTGGAGCCTGTCAAAGGAAGCCAACAGTAGGCAGAAAAGGCACAAAGTGGAAAGGGAAGTGCCAGATTTTGACCTCAGGTATGTCTGCAGCCTTTTGAGTCCCTGGGTTTGGAAGTGGATTTGTGCAGGTGTAGCCAGCACTCTCACAGTATTTATTGCAGCATCAGGTTTAAAGCACTGGTTCAGTGACACAATGGTGAGCAATGACATCACAGCCCAGATTTGCTTTTGGGTCTACAGCTGTGCATCTGAATTTTTGGCAGCCACCTCCGTGAGCTAAGGTTTTCATTGGGCTCTTTGTTTGGTACCGGCTGGATCCTCAGCAGCTGGAGTCAGCAGCTGGAATTTCCCACTGCTGCAGTGAAACCCAGGGAGCTGTTATGATTTGTCCCAGCTGAGGATCTGGCCCACAGAAGGAGAGAGATCACATCATAAGGGAAGCAGCTTCGCTGAGGAGCCATCGAGTCTGCCATCTGGCTTTGCAGCACGAGGGGCTGACACTTGAACAGAAGGAGAGGAAGGAAAGACTCCACTGAGCCTCTATCTGGCTATGCAGCCCTGCACCAAAGTTGGGTGGGGACGTAAATCCCTGCACGGGATCCTTTCCGACCTGCAAGCACTGATCTTTGCACTGGATATTGCCATGCATTTCTCTGCATATAAATCCGCTGCATCACTGCAACTCTAATTCATTCACTGGCACAAATGAGTCCTAAATAAAACTCAGCACTTTGTAGATTTGAATCACACACACACACAAAAGGAAAAAAAGGAAAAAAAAAAAAAAGGCAGCCTTTTTTGCTTTCCTCCAAAATCCAACACAAAGTAGTGACTAGAGGAGGCTGTGAGCTACTTGGGAAGTAACATCACAGGCAGAGATGAACCTCAATGAAAAGGCCATGTGGGGAGAGGAAGCATCGTGCAGGGTGTGGCTGCCAGGCTCCTGGAGAAGAAGTGTCTCCAAAATCCACGGATGAACCCATCTCTTTGCGAAAGAAATGGAGCTCTGCTATTCAGGGCTCTTCAGCACATGAAAGAAGGTGTACAGCCCACGGCAGTTTATCCCTGGGCCCCTTTTCTGCATTTACACATTAGATATCACATCACCTTGTGATGCAACCCAACCTTGGGGTGCCCCGCAGCCTCTGTGTGGTCCTGACATCCTTGCTGAGTAACATTAAAGACAAGCCTCTGAAAAAAAACCAGCAAGAGCCTAGTTCATCAACAGACATGTCCCCAAGCAAGTCCCCAGCCCTCACTGTGCAGCTCACAGGCCTCCTTGGCTCATCATGCTCCTTGGCGAGAAAAAATCTTCCAGAGAAAGCCAAAAGAATTTAATTTGGATAAGAGGTGTATTTGGCGGGCAACCACTGAAATAATATTTCAACTTGTCAGAGCATCTCCTCATGAGAAGATCTCAATATTATGAGGTTAAGAAAATCTGAATGTGAAGCTGAGCCACAAAATAAAAGCTGTGCTATCTGTCAAAGTCATCAACAGCCTTGTCGGTGGGATTTAACAGTCAAACTCCCAGCCCAGGGCCTGTCAGCTCTGTCTCCCGCAGCAGATAACGCATTCAGCAGCAAAACTCTTTCACATGAGACAAAAAATGATTTGACCACAGAAGTGAACTTTGGATTTTGGATTCTCCTTTTTTTCATTGGTGATGAGCGTGTAATAAAGAGGTGAAAAAAAGAGCTGCAAAACAACTGAAAAACAGATGTAAGTATTTCTGAATTACACAGGAAGCTTTTTCTGCCAGAGGACTGTACACACCTGATCTGCAGTACTTCCAGGACTCCATCCCTAAAAAAACTTCCTAATTTAACAAGTAGGTTTGAAACCTCTACAGAGTAATAGCTGACCTCGATAATCATTGATCAGAAAGGACTTTAGTGTGGAGCAATCCCCTTGCAATGCATGTGTAAAAGCTTTTACAGAGCTCTGACCATTGCTGAAATGGTGGGGCTGGTATGGCTACAAGGAAACCACTCAGCCTCCACGGTCCCCTGGAGGAAACGACAGCAGAGTGTAAAATCAAGAATGTGAATTAACCAAGTCCAGGAAAGCTCTCACTGGGGAATTCAGAATGTCTGAAATGGAGTGAAAAGCTGCTTCCTGAGCGGCTGCACTCAGTGCAGTGCCACAAGCCACAAGCCAGCCCTGTCCCGAGCTGCGCGTGGCAAGCAGCAAGCAGGTTTGCTCTGATGACAGCGCTGTGAGTGCCTGGGCTGCATTGTGACATTCCATGCTTAACTGAGAGCACATGGTCACCTCAAGTTGCAGAGAGCTGAGCATGAATTCCTCCCCTGCCCCACTACAGTCAGCACAAAAATTCAAACCCCAAAGATATGCCATCATGTGTGATTTCACAGACACACACCTGAGTCGCTACAGCAGCTGGTGCCCTGCCTCACCCCCCTGCACATTCCCAGCACTGAATGCACCGGCAATGCTGCTCTGAGGGCTTTTGTACCTGCTGGAACCACTTGCTACAAGCAAAGGAGTATATGACCTTTCTCTCCAGAGGAGCTGGCAAATTAGCCCTCTAAACCTGCATCAGTTGGGCTGTGTTAAAAGGGAGTGCCTTCAATCTCTGCAGTAAATCTGTAACTCAGTCAGCATTCTGAGCAGCAGGGAAAGGGGGGCATCTGACACCGAACAGATGTCAGATTTTATCTTTTATTTTTCTCCTCTCTGCCTAGTCTAGACAGTGGGTCTCACGTGCTCCCACCTGGGGACACATCTGCTTCATGAGGCTTGTGGAAATGAGCAGTGATGTGCCTAGTGTGGATCACTCAGAGAATCTTCGGTGAGAGATCCAACGCTACATCATCGTCTAGTGACAATGACACCCCAGCACAGGCTGGAGGCAGGGTGCTGAGGCCAGGGTGAGCTGATCTGCTCTGCCATTCAAACCAAGCTGACAAATCCAGAGGCTGCACACAGCAATGCTCAGTGGTGGAGGGCAAGTGATTGCCTCAATGCCTCGACACAGGCAGTGGAGTGTATCCTGCACCAGACACCCAAACCAGCCGCTGCCATCCCATTAATGAGGACAGGGAGAAAACAAGCCATGAATCTCCCCTATCATCTCAGCCTGAGACATTTGAAACGCTGTCGTAAAATTCTTTGTCCTTCTCAATGTTTGCAGGTCACCTCATTGATAAACTAGTTTCCAGCTAAACTTTTAATGACAAGTGAGGCACTTACGTGCTCCCAGGGCAGGGGAGGCCCCTGGGCCTGTGCCACTTTGCAGTGTGGTGCTGGAGGGGAGGCTGCTGGGCTGGGGACCCCAGAACTCCACCAGCATCCCCTGCTCAGCTTCCTGAGAGCACAAACATTGCACCTTCAGGCCTAACAGTAGGAAAGAAGTTTAAGACATTTGAGGTGTTTAAGATAAGTGGGTCAGTTAGCAAGGCTGCACATTTCCAGAAGGGTGTTGTTATTTATACAGCACCACAGGGAACTCTGGAGATTCAAAGACAAATAAATCATGACAGACTCCTTCCCTGAGGGACTTTGTAATGTACAGCTCCAACCCTCACGGATGGTAAATGCTTCCTGTGAGGTGATTAGTGCTATCAACTCCCACTGACTTTATAATAGACACAAGGATGCTCAACACCTTGAAAGACAGCACTTTCAAATTACTTTCAACTTCAGCAGAAAGGCCACTTACACAGTTTAAACATAATCAAGTAGGAAATTATAACTATACCAAAGAACAATATTCTGCAAAGGACAGGTGGAGGACAGGACCTCCTAGATTTTCACCTCCAGCTTCTACACTACAGGGGTTTGCTGGTAGGAGATGGACATCTCTGAGGGGTTGAACAGAAAAGTGACTCCACATGAGAGTGCAGCAAGACACGAGGGAAAACACCACAACCAAAGCTGACCTTCAGCATTGGCTGGGGCAAGACACCTCACTGCTCTAAACTGCTTCTGGGGTATTTCTTCATTTGGGGTTTTTAGGTGGGTTCTTTTACCATTTCCATTTCACTTGCTTCATAAATGTTAGTTGTGTAATAGTAAACCATCTACAGCAGAAAAATTCCTTTCGTAACAAATAAGTGATCCAGATGGAAGATTTGCAGGAGTGTCCTAGATCTTCAGACTATAAATCTGATTCAGCTGCTGCCTTCAAGTTAAATCTTTTAATTAAATTTTCTCCCTTTATAAGTGGTTTTGTTTTTGGGGGGGTGGGGGGGTGGGGTTGGATTTCTTTGTTTTGGGCACTGAATCTTGCAGCAATGGGGTTGCCTTTTTCTTCCCCCCCAAATCTTACATCTCCAGGTAATTTAAGATGCTTCCCCCATGTAATGATTGGCATGCTATAATTCCACAAAAATTTCAGCAGAGAGACAGGTCAATCCTTATAATGAAGCTTATCTTGTGGGAGTTGTATTATTTGAGGCAGATAGTCAGTGTAATATTTATGTGCTCTACTTATTAACACCTTTGACGACTAATGATGAAGGTTATTTGTTGGGAGGGTTAATCAAATTGCCTGTATTTCTGTATAGACAGGGAGAGATTATGATGCTGTTCTGCCAATTGGTACAGAAACAACCCTTCAAATCACTAAGAAAAATAAGGACATTCTAGTATGTGCAGGAGGAAAATACTGTTCACCCTTTTAGCACTTTTCATTGGGAGAGCTCAAAGTGTTTTGAAGAGATCAAGGATGGGGAAGAGACAGTGTCCATTAGAGTCAATTAAGTTACCCTTTAAACTTCAAAGTGATCTGTCTCCCTGTTCAAGTCTTACAAGCAGAGAGACAGAGAAGCACAGCCACTGTAGATTTTGACATCACACAAAAAACCAATAAGAACCTCACTGTGAACAATGCACACACATGAGGAAGTGGACAGAGGCCCTGCAGCCTACATGCCTCAGGAGCAGGATCCACTTTCCTGTGCTTCTCTCTCAGCTGCAAAACTCCCCCCAGCACACATACATCACTCACATTACCTTGTACTATAAGCAGTGGAAGGTGTGAAATACACTGAGGCTTTCACAGCCAATTAACCCTAAAAAGGGATAGGACAACTCTAATTTTTAACATCCACAGCTTCAAAAAGTTTCAAAAGTAAATCCTGTTAGTACAACAACTGCTTCTAACTCCAGAGACAGTAATATAAATATAGGTAGTGTCCTAAAAATAAACATCTTCCCAGGTGGATAGAGACAGGACGAGACAGAAGAGAGGTGTGAGCTTATTTACAGACCAGTGTGAAACTGCACAAGGCTTTCCAGCCTCGTCATCCTCTGCTTCCCAAAGGACTCCTTAAACAAGTTATTGTTTTCACTGGGATTTCATTCCAATGGGGGGAAACAACCCATCAAAGATATTTTCTGCTCTAAAATGCTGCTTGGCTTTATGAGGTAATAATAAACATATTCATATTAAATTTTATTTCTGTGAAAGACAAACAGCAGCATCACATATACGAGCAGTTCTTCTGACTTAAGTTCCACATTTTCCAAATTCACTGAAAAAACCAGATTTCCTTTCTGTCTTGCATTTCAGACAGGGCTAGATTTCAAGTGAGGAATGTCTTTTGCAGGTGTAATTTTTGCATAATTAGGGCACCCCCATTTGTGTGCCAGTCTTGAGAAGAGAGAGACAGGCTAAATCCCTGTGCTTCCTTCTGTCTCTGTGTGGCTGCATATCAAAGACCTGGAAAATATTCTGCACCCTACATTCAGTTCGAAGGTTGAAAACCACCATAAAGGCTCAGGGCTTCAAAAGCTGTACCTGAGTGCTCTGCATTAAGCATCACATCTTCCATTCAATTAATCTCAAATTACTTTGACTACTTGCTACACAGACCAGACTCAGATTTCTGCTCCTATCTTGCTAAAGAAACCTCCCAGTCACCAGCACTGCTCCAAGACAGCAATGAGAGCACTGCTTAGAAACTCATCCAGGTAACAAGAAAAAAGGTATAAAAGGACATAACCTGTGTTATATATGCATTGTACAGGCCACTTGCCAAAGTCAAAGTATTGTGAAAGCCAGAGAGAGAAAACTGAGCACGTGTGTGTGCATGTGTGTATATGTATGCTTATACCATCCACACCTAGAGAGAGACATGCATATACAGATGTGGATGGTATAAACCTGTCAGATTACCAGCCTATATAAAAGAAGTGCAACACCACTAGCAGCTGAGATAGACAATTTTTGGAAATGCTTTTGTGAGGAAGGAGCTTTTTGCTTTGCCATCCATATCTGTGAGATACCTGGCTTTCTACAGGATGTGGCCTCACGATGTGTTGCTGTGGCTTCCTGGATAGCATATGCTGTATGTCCAGCAGCAGGTCACACTGCATCCACGGCATGGCCCTTTTTGGCTGCCACCTGGTTAAGATGTTGTGAGTGACACCGTTGATTCCAGGGGCTGAGTAATGCCGTGCTCTTACACAGCAAACGAAATATGCTTTCCACTGTGACTCCTGAAAACTTCAAAGTCCCCAAAGCACTTCCACTTAACATCTCTGCAGTGGAACTACCATCCCAGTTTTACAATGGCTTTGCTCATACCATGTACCAGAATACAAGACTTTCCTGCAGACTTGTTCCTCAGTACGTGACAAGCAGCTGAGGAACAGCTTTTTGCCACCTACCTGCCTTTGTGTGCTTGGAGAGCAACTCCAGTGCTGTTTCACAGCACCTGAACTGGGCAGAACAGCAGCTGCTGTCAGAATAATGGAGATGATAACATTTTTATCTAATAGGACTTGATTTTTTTCTATTACATACAGCAATAAGGTTCCATAATACAGGCAGTTGTATGCATGCTGTGCCCTGCCAAATAACCCAGTTTAAATTTTTATGAACAGGCATAATATATCCCATCTCCCTGTCCACAGAATTCTTCCTTTGTCCATAATATGCTTTTGAGCAGTTTTTATTTGCAAATAAAAGTGCTTGAGAGGCATCATCTCATTTAGTTAGGCCTCTATCTGTCTGAGAAAAGCAGATATGGCTTGAACTCTGGCTGGTAGTCATCTGTCTTCCAAACAGTAACTGCTTGCAGATCTAGGAAAGCTGTTTAAGTGGATTTGGCAAAACACACAAGGTAATATTTACACTTCTTTGTGTAAATAGAACTGTCCTTAGATGTATTCAGGATTTTTTTCCAAGTCTAAGTGTTCTGCTACTGATTTGGATACTCAAAGGTCCCCTCTGTGGTTGAGTAGGTTTAAAAACCACTGTGCCATGAGCTCTCCAGTGCCCAAATTCCATCGTCATGATCTACAACCAGTTGCTGGGTACTCCAGTTTTAACTGAAGGAAGAAAGAAGGGCTTGCAGAGCACCCATCTGCACAGTGGGAGGTGGAGATTCTTCTTGGCTTAAACCAGTGCTGAGGACTGAAAGGTACCAAACATCAACTCATTCTTCACACAGGAGGAAAATGCTGAGGAACAAGCTATTTCCTGTTTTTCTACATTGCTGGTCAAACCTGGCAACAGGAGATGCTTTCAAGCCTCCAGTTAGCAGCTATTTTCATTTCTGAAATTATATCGTTCTACAATGGATTATACCAAAAAAGAAACAAATCAGGAAATATAAAAAGACACAGAGGTCAATAAAACCTCTTTTGGAGTATCCATCAAGTGATGTTTACTCTCATGAAAAGGTGATATTTCTCTAAGAGCATTATGGACTGAAGCAGTTTGTGCTGTGATGCATGGGAAGCTACAGGGATGTTGCAAACAATCCACAGACTGGAGAGCAGCACTGCACCTCGAGCCATCCAGGGCAGGAGGACAATAAATCCTCCTTCAATCCCATTCACAAGTCTTGGCACATCAGACTAAATCTGACCGATGAGATTGCCAGGAGTAATATCTTATAAACCTAATCTGCTGCCCAGCTTCTCAACACCCTCAGCAGGAGGCTCTGCACATTCACCTGGGCATCAACCAGTGACTCTTACTGTCCTAAATGTCCTTTAAATTTTGGTAGCTGAACCACAGGGCAGGAAAAGGGATAAGCCTCATTAATTAAATGGTGTAACTCTGAATGGTTGGGTCACTTCTAAGACAAACTTGGGAAAAACAGAATCCCAGACCTCAAGACATCATTTGGTCCATGCCACCCCACAAGAGGCAGAAACCTACTCTTTTCACTTAAAAATTCACATGGACATAGCTCTCAGTTTAGAATGGAGCTGTCAAAAATTAGCAGCCACCTCCTTGCCTTTTTCTTGTCTAGAAGAAAAAATAAGCCCTCAACTTCAACACAGAAAATTGACATCAAAATCACATGCATGTGGAAATGCCAAAGTTTTCAGTGAGGTGTACACCTGTCCTTCTGCCTTCCTACTGCCTCTTGACTTCCACAAGGATGTTTCTGGGTTTGGCTTGCTCCTCTCAGGGAATTTTTCATTTCTATTTAAACTACAGCAATGGGACGTTAAAGAAAAACTAAGGTGCCACATAGACTCCTAATCCTCACTGACATTCAGAGCCCCTTTTTATTGAGCTGGGTGCCCTTATTTTCCCAATTTCCATGCTCATATTTGGCATTCAGCACATCACAGGAGATGCTTTTTTGTTGTTGTTTATTACTGTTGCCTTGAATCCATAACAAGATGACAATAACCTGGCCCCCAAATCTGGCTGTGTATCTGCAGCCACAGAAAGCAAGGAGAGCAGGCAGCAACAACGCAGGACAGAGTATAGGAGAATACCTGACTGGAGCCACCAAGACATATGCAATTCCTGGACTGGTGCATCTACAGTCCATCTATAATAAAATTTCCAGAATCTCTGACAATTGGGCCCAAGGCGAGAAAAAATCTTCCTCTTAAATTAAGCATCAAAATGCAAAAGGACAAATCTATTCTGCCATAATGCATGGGAGCATAATATATCTGAATACCCAAGCATCAATTAAAAATCAGGCACTTCTAAGCATATCAACCAGGTAGAAAATATGCCTGGATTGACTGAAAAGAATGCCCTGTCCACCCTTAGTAAGGCTCATTTATTCATTAAAAGAAATATAATCTTAAAAAACTTGCTCTAGCCTTTGATCTGCAGTCATCAGTACAAAAGGCATTTGGAGTACTGCTCAGACTTAATTAGCTTGCTCCTTTTTTATACATGATCTCAGTCACACTCTAATTAATCCATTTATAGTTTAAAATCTATCAGTCAAATCCCATACTTCATTCTTAAGACAAGTTCAGAAACGGATCCACTCCTCCTCCTAATTTGTTGCACTACAAGAAACATCTACCCCTCCTCTGGACAGTCCCCCTTTCCCAGCCAAGGAAAAACCCCAGAAAACAGACACCTCCAAGGAGTAACTGAACTTGGATCACCCGGAAATGGGGCTCCTCAGTATACAGAATAAAAAACGAAATATAAGCCTTATTTTGTAAAAAAGGAGAATGATGAAAAGCTGAACTCCACCTCCTGTATTGCACTGAGCCACTGCTGCACATAATGCAGAGAGCTGTCAAGAGATTTAATTAGGATACAAAATCCAGCGATTTAAGAATTCTCTCTCCTTAGAACATTCTTAGGGATTTGCTCAGAATTAGAGGATGGTTTAAACATTAAAGGGTTTTTTTTCCCTTTAATGAGATCAGCTGCATAGTGGAAAATGAGACTTTATTTATCTAAATATCACATGAAGAACTGAATAATTTAATAACCTCACTCAACTAAATCCAACCCAATATATTTACATGTCTTTTTTCTTCTGCATATAAAATACTTATTTTGTGTTTGACTTCCAGTTAATAAACAATTCTTAGCTTTACAAACCATAAAGATAAATAATAAGAATTTTGTGTTAAAAATCAACAGCTATGTTTGCTAACAATAAGAACTCTTTCAGTTTTTCCTTATATTCAACTCTGAAATTACATGATTATTCATTTATCTAGATCTCAGTGAATATTCTGGACATAAAAACTTTCACCTTATTTCATTGTGTTATGTACCATTCTAAAATCAATTCTTGTCCATTTTAGATCAAGAATAGCACTGGGAATCAATAACAACCAATTGATCATTATGGATCTAGGAATGACTGAGTTATGCATTTGGTTAAATACAGTTTTACAGAAAACTTTAACATTTCAAGGTCTGGAAAATAAAATCTAGTACATCTATTTCCTTTTGATACTGCTTTATCTATCACTAGGGCCAGGTTCGACCACCCTTGCAAACATTTACTGTCTCAATGGAATGATCCATTTAGCTTAGGTTAATTCAGTTCAGTAAAAGCAGTGCAATCAGTTCACCCATGAACAAGAGAAGGACTGAGTATTGGGGGGAAAAAAAACACAGCCGGAAGATCTGTTTTCCCCTGCTGTTACATCAAAAAGAAATGGGTGTGGAAAACTGGAATATAATAATTTGGAAGGGCAGGTTGCCCAAAAAGAATCAGTCTAGTTTATTGCCTAAAAATAGTATTTTAAACATTTTAAAATACAAGTATATTTGGATTAGTAAAAACCTCAAACTTCTTCACCCAGCACAAGTAGATTTACTTAGCTAATACTAAGGCAATTTCACAGTGCAGGTTTTCTGCATTTTAACTGAAATCCAATTTCCATCCTTAGCAAGTTTGGTACAAACTATGAATGAAAAGTAACTTGGTAAACAAAAATAAAATTGCTCACTGTTTTCTAAGTGATTAAAGCCTAAAAGTTGCAAATAGGAGAAAGAAATTTGAAGCTATATAATTGTTTACATTTGAGTATAATGTATTTTCTTGCTGGCAAAACTGCCAGATTTGGTGTAAACTACGTAGTTTGGCAAATCATCATATCCTAAAGTTTACTAAACCAGACCAAGTCTCACTGGTAAAACGATCAAAACGTAAAAACGAAAAACAAAGGCACTTCTGATGTTAATTACAGAGACTGGATGGACTCTGCGGTGTGATGACGTTAGGGTGCATCTGCCCACTTTGGTGCATCTCCTCTCTCCATGTAATTTTGTGGCCACGCATGAGCTCAGCAAATGGAAAAGTTTAATTTGTGCACAGCTGCCAGCGTGCACTCTGCTCACCAGCCACCTTCCTAGCAGGAAAGCACGCACTTAATTTAATATTTATTAAAGACCCCTAATAGCACTGGCCAATTTGCACGCTTCCACTGCAGTCCATGGTTGCCTCACAAGAGCATGGTATGAAATAAATCAGTGCCCCATATGCAATATCTGCTTCCCTGGCTGTTAAGTTACGGCTGTGTGTGGTGGCAAAATGCAAGCAAGGAGGTTTCTACCTCAAGTAGTTTCTCCCTTTCAGCTGCCAGCAGCATGTAGAGTGGTAGAGTGTGGATTGCCGCTGTCTCTCATTGCTCCCTTCCAAGTCAAAGATGCTTCCCAGTCGAGTAAAGCAGAAGAAAAGTAAGTGAGAGAAAGAGCAGGTTGCAAAGATGCACTGCACAGGAAGTAATAAAGCCCTACAGCACAGTGTGGGCTCAGGAATACCTTCAGCTGTGGGTTTCAATCACTGCTTTTTAAGGTAAGAACACTTTGGAGCATTTCTAACTGCCTGGTTCCTGCTGAGCCTTCACTTTGCATAGGGTTGGGGCAGGTGCAAACTCTCCCCTTGCAGGGCAGTGCTGGAAGACAACTGGAGATGCCAACATTTGGTGGTTTTGCTCCATGGGCTGCAAATGGCTTACAACAGAATCAAAGGAGAGAACAGAGAAACAGTGCGATATAGGGGAGAATTCATCTCATTTGAAAGATACCTAAAAAGAAATCAAATGCATCACTCTCAGAACGTGTCTATATCTCAAAATTAACAACAAAGAGATTCGTGATTAGCCCAAATGAAGGTGTAAATGTTGTAAACTTCTGAAGTAGGATCCCACCCACAACACCTTCAGAGAGCTGAGATCCTTGGGTACCTCTGAGTTTCCTCAGCACAGAATTTTTGCCATTAATAGCAAACCAACATATTTAGGCCAAACAGCACCACACACTCTGCTTTGGAGGGGGAATGCCTTGGGAACAAAGCATGAAGCGTGAAGGATGATTTTCAACAGCTCAGGCAAAAGCTGATGGTGTAACCACCATCAACACATTTCAAACCTCTGTGCTGACTAATGTAAAATCCCAAAATTTAGGTGTCTGACACACAGTAGACACGAAAGTGCACTGTGCATTGCCTGGCAGTGTGGTCACCAGCACAGCAAGAAGCTTTGCTCTCCAGAAGGCTCACATCTAGAGGTTTGTCTGTAGCAGAACAGAACCAGATTGCACTTGGCATGAGGGACATGCCAGCCCCTCTTTGGGCAACCTCTGCTTGCATTAGCTTGGAACCAGAGGAGGTAACACTTCCCAGGAACAAGACGATCTCTAAAGACAATACACACAGAGTAGGAGAAGAGAGGGAGAACAATCCTATTTATGCCATGAACAAACTGCAGGACCAGAGAGAGGAAAAGCTGGGAATGAAACCATCACAATCCGGCAGTGAAGTGTTCAGGTAAAGGACTGTACTTCCTCTCCTTTATTAGAAAATTCTAATAAATGTGGTTTTTTGGTTTTTTTTGTTTTTTTTTTTTAAAGAGAGTGCCTGTATGTGACAGTATGAGCAGTGAGAACACAGCATCAATACTGGTATATAGATCTTTAAAAGATTGATGTTCTCAGGATACAAATAAGGAGCTGACACTTTCCCAGCACTAGCACAGCACAGTCTCAAGATGAACTGAAAATGAGACTCTGCTATCAGTAGTTCACTTCTGATGCCAGGTTCTCATAGTCTGCTTTTCATTTTCATCAAGCCTACTTCATTACCACAGCCTTGATGCAAATTAAGATGAAGTCATCATTTTCTAGACAGATCTACAATTTTTGTTAGAAAGGCGATGAACCCAGTTCCTGTTCCTGCAAACAATTATGCAGTGAGCAGTCTAATTTTCTACAGATGGCTTAATGAGGCTGCATATGGCATAAAAAGTTACACATAGGCATATTTGCAATAGAAAGGCCATGGTTATCTCTTAGCTGTAGGGTCTTCCAGAAACCCATGTGAGTACCATTGTTGAGAGCAACAAAAGCAATGCTATGAATGCATCATTAGAACAAATATTTCTTAACTGGAATTTACTTTTACACCTGGTGCTAATATTCTTCATGATGGAGTGTCATTCAGGGGGAGAAGTTCCTGCACTGTGTGAAGATGGATACACCAGCATGGACACAGCCAGCCTCAGCCTCTGTGATGACCGAAAGTTCACAGAGAGTTCTGATGCCAGGATGGCACTGGTGGCTGAGCTGCAGAACTGGCACTGTACAGAGGTAGCCAGAGCACCTTAAATCCCTTCTCTGGGACCAAGAGAGGGATGGACAGAACCAGGTCCCTTCATGGACTGACTAAGCTGCCACATCTCAGCTTCAAACACATCTCCATTCTCTTGGCTGCATGAAGATTTTGGCACTGAGCTGGTAGGAAAGGATGGCCACCTCTGTGGGATCAATCACCCCAGGATGGTGGGCTGTGTCCAGGCAAGGGCAGCGTCAACGTAGTGGGGCTACCAGACATGTTTTTGTCATGGGGATGGGAGTAGTGCTCATGGGGAACGCTTCAGCATCCTGGTAGTGACCCCAACTGCACGGCATGCCCAGAAATGTACCAGGGACCAGTCAGGACTTTATCCTAGCAACCATTTGCAGTTTTCCCCTGACTATAGTGGAATGTTACCAGGACCAAGTCCAGCATTACCACTCCTACATTTCTTCAGTGGCTGCTCTCAGCAGGTGTCTTTAAACTCCTTGCAAGCTGAGCACATTTTATCTGTTGTAGCCCTTTATTCTTAAAACAGATCAGCTGTGATAATTTCCACCTCTCCTATGTAATTTTTATCCAAATTCTGACTGCAAATTGCATAGGAATGCATTTTCTCACTTTGCTCATGTTTTGCCTTGCTGCTCTTTAACATGGAGGCACATCTCACAGGGATTGAGAAACAGGAATTTTTATCACTGACAGTCACATAGATGTCACATGCTTTCACCATGGTAGGACTGGGATAACCGAGTTGCCACAAGTGAGACAAGTCAGGCCCAGGTACTCTTGAGTGAGACTGAGAGGCTGGAAACTGTTCCCCTTGCTGTCTGCATGGAGCATGGACCCTGCAGCTACCCGGGAGCTGAATAAGGAGTACGTGGCCCAGGGATCTTCAAAGAGATCTTGAAAGGAAACAGCTGGTGCTTCAAACTCCCCTGCGTGTTTCTAAAAAGCTGCACAAAGCATGTAACAGGAAAGGAAATATTTGTCTTTAAAAAGAAAACAAAAAGTCGTTAATATCTCTGAAGATGTGACACCATACAAGAAAGTAGATAGAAGTAGTTCTTGAAAAATATATCACTCAATATTTGTTCCATAGGTTCCCGCACTAGACCTGGAGACAGGAAGACTCCCTGCTTTGCTCAAACACAGACCAAAGAGCTGCTAAGGGCTAATAGATGAAGTGGTGACTGTGAGCTGGAACACACCTGTGTAGGAATGGATAACAAAACCCACCCAAAATCTGGGGGATCCCCATATAGGAAACAGTAGTGATACGAGAAATGCTGCTATATTTGTACCTGCAATGCAATTGTGCTGCAAATACCTGTAGAAATTGGAACTGGAAGAGACTGATTGGATAAGTCCAGTGTTAACAAAAATAGCACTGTAAAACACCCATAAATTGGAACGTTGTTCTTTTATGTAGAACAAATAGATCTCCTGGCTCTGGACCCAGAGCTGTTGTCGAAATAATTATGAGTGAGCGAGGCAGAATCCATGGTCTGTTACACAGCCGAGAAGGAACCTCTCACGGCCCATTACCAGCCCAGGGTTAGACCTCATTAACCCTCGTTAAGCCAAGGCGGATTATATGTTGCAAACCATATCTGAATTTGGCTTTAGATTTACTGCTTGTTTACACTAGCAGATCAAACAGCCTATTTCTGCTTCCAGACACCCTCACTGACTGCTCCATGCTTCCCTGGGAAAATTCTAATAAAATAACTGCTATTCTGCATTGGTGCAGCTCTTTCGATCCCAGTCAGATTGGTCTAACCACAGGTCTCATGATACTCTTTAGACAACTCCGGTCTCCCTGCCCATCTTTCAGGATATTCCAGGAGGAAGTTTGGCCTCCTGATGTCTGCATGAGCTGAGGAGCAATCAGTTCCTCTTGCCTCCTCCAGAAGCAGGAGGAGATGGTCATTGCTTTGAACTCTGGCATCACGGGTTGCATTTGATGAGTAAACCACATGCAGCTTAGAAGTCCATGCTCTCTGCTGTTGAATAAATGGTGCCTGGCAGGATTTAACTTGGTCTGTTCCTAAACTATTTCCTAGCAGGGTAGCACAGGCCACATACCATTTCCCATGATCAATTTGCATGTAGCCACACTGCTCTGGAGGTTAAACCATGGTATCAGCACAGAACTAGCTGCCCCATGCCAGATGCCCTCACTGCTAGAAAACAGTCTGAATCACATTCAACTTGTTGGTCCAGATGCACTCTAAAGTCCAAGTTCAGTGGCTTTCTCAGTAAGATAAGGATTAACTGGCCTTATGCTGCAGTATGGGAATTGCTTCTTGTCACCTCATGTGAACACACAGAGATGCTGGCTTCTGGTCACGGCTCTCCTTCCCCATCCAGAGATCACGGCACGCAGGATGGAGAGGGCAGCCCTGCACAGCCTCCACATCCTTCTGAAGAGTAAACCAAAGTCCTGCCCCCGTCACTTCACAAACACAAACCCTACAGCCCTGTGGAAAAGCCGAGACAAGGCAAAGGCAAGGAAGGGACCGAGAGGATGATGAGAACAGGAAAAGTTCAGGTGCAAACGAGATCTGCACTTAAGCATACCCCAGTCTCTGCTGCTGGGGAGCTTCAGCTCAGTGCATTTTTAAGGGACAGAGTGATGTATATTCATTCCTACGTGCCTTGCAAACAGCCAGTGACTGCAAGGGTAGCACCAAGACAATCAATCTGCCACAGCTGAGCACATCCAGGTCTGCTGTTGTCACTGGGGGATTCAAGCAGTTGTGCTTTGGGAAACAAAACAAACAGCAGCACACTTCTGTACACACCAGCTCAGACAGCTCATCAAACTCAAACCAGACGAGCGAGGACTGCTCGACCTGGAGGATTTAATTAGAGTTGGCCCCCCTCCCCAAACCATCTGAAGGGTTCAGAGTTTTATTCTTACTAACTTGCAAATTTACTGCTCTA
This sequence comes from Oriolus oriolus, assembly GCA_013400235.1. NCBI lineage: Eukaryota > Metazoa > Chordata > Aves > Passeriformes > Corvidae > Oriolus > Oriolus oriolus. The sequence continues at coordinate 478,118 of VXBT01003828.1, forward strand.
ATTCGAAAGGAAAATTCACGATCTCAAATGTCAAGAAGTTATGTTCAATTTCCTTATGGTGTTTTGACCTTCTCAACATGAAGGAAGTAACCCTTAAAGAGCCAGTGAAACAGGGCTGCAGAGAATATTTATGTGAAAGGCTTCTGTAGGCCTATAAGGACAAGGCTCCATGCTGGGGACCTCTCATCCATCTCAGACCCAGGAGATACCTCCTCATTTCAATGGACAAGTGTAGAACAAATATCAACATTTTTCAAAGAATTTGCAAACACAGTGAATAATCCAACCAAGTCCAACCAGTTTAGATGTCAAAATGGAAACTCAAAACCAGTTCTTTTCTAATTTAAATTATCTTTTAAATTCACTGTACAAAACCAAGAACTGGGTCCTCAGTTTTTCTGTTTTTCAGTGAATTGGCATTTCATACAGCTGAGCAGGGCTATACCATGACTCTGTGAGAAGCACTTTGACATTCCTGGGTGAATTTTGGATAGCTAGCAATTTCTAGAAGCAAATAAATCACTAAGTTTCATTCTGAGCATTGCTGAAAATGTCTTCCAAGATGAGAGGGAGTTCATATTCCTTAAATAGTAATCCAGTTTCTGGAAAGGAGAGGGGGATTTCACCACACCATTTGTAGAAAAAAACTTAGCAGCAAAAATACAGAAAATGTGAAAATCTCGTCTTGTCAATTATGAATACACTCTAAGATGAAGAGGACAGTTCAGTGGAACTGCAACTGGAAGTGCATTTGTTTGCCTGCTGGGAAGTAGCAATCAGCCAGTACAGCACTCGTTCCATGGTGGTCTAGTCCAAATCCAGCCTCTGAAAGTTATTATCCACATGCAATATCTAGTTTCCATGAACTTATATCCATCCATCCATCCATCCATCCATCCATCCATCCACCCATCCATCCACAGGCTTTTGGAATGGAAGGATGCCCACATGGCAAAAGCCACCACCATAACCTGCATCGGCACTGGCCCCCTCAGCTGCAAGGCTGAGGAAGCAAATGTGCATGGAAGATGAGTGTCTCCCTTCCCATCTGAGCCCAACTGGCTCACTCAGGACCTCTACTGTGTCTCAGCCCTGAGGTAACACCCAGAAATGGGCCCAAATGTCTTGTGGAAGGCTGTGAAACAGTAGACATTGCATCCCAGCAACTTGCAGCCAGTCACATCTAAACTGTCTGGGGATTTCCACAGATAGCATAAGCCTCACTTCCCAGCTTGTGCAGAGTTATTTCAATGATTGTCACCACCTTTGCTTGTTTAGTCATGTGAGCTATTCAGCCTTCCTTGCAGGACATGACACACGGACAGAGGATCTCAATGCTAAGGAAAACCACTTCTTCCTGTTACAGCAGTGCTGCTGCTGCTGTGGTACTGCAAGTGGGGGTGAAACTCAGCTCCTGCAAGAGATCTGTGGCACCAATTTGTGTTGGTTTTCACCCACTGCAAGAGATCGATGAGGTGCAAGAGCAAAAGAAAGATGGCCCTCACTGGCATGAAGTTTTACAAGCATCCTCCTGCCGTTTCAGCCAGCTTGCACATTTCATAGCATTGTGAAGTTTAAATGCCATGGGATAGATCTGTCTGGCAATAAATTCAGCCAAAGGCAATCTCTTAAAAAGCCATAATTACGTAAGGCTGTGCTTGCTCATTACAATGAAGGATGGAAAATACAGTATGCGTCACATAGTATAATTCAAAATTGATTTCCTATCGTGACACATTTTACAGAGGCCATTCTGCACACTGTTTTTGCCATGGTCTAAATCAGGACTTTTCTTCCCTTTCATCTTCTCCTGTTTGCCCAGTGCAGGAGACTATTTCAAGGCAATGTCTTCATCTCTGCTGCACATCAAAAGCAAAGATAAGGAAGGAGAGCTGCTCCTATCCTGGCAGTTCTCCATCACATTTTAAAACCCTTCCTTGAACCAAAAAAGCACATCACTCATTTTATTTTGCTACTCGTCAAAGAAGAGCTGGTTGCTAACAGTAAAAAGAGCCACTTGTGAAACATGCCAGCTCCTGGTCTCATCCTGCCAGGAGCTCTGTCATCTCAGCTCCCACCAACGCTCTGCTTCCTACAAGAATCTGGACCATGCAGGATTGGCCTCTCTTAGACTCAGATGGTGCTACAGTTACACGTTTCTACTTTGAAGACTGTATAAAAACCCTGTCACAACACCCTCAGTTCTTCTTTCTGTTTATTTAGATTTTACCTTTCCAGTTGCTTCAAATTTGTAATCTTTTTTGTGCTAATGCTGCTAAATAGGTCTTTATATCCCAAAAACCCCTTTAGCACCAACACTGATTGGCAAACACCTCGTCTGCAAACTCAACAGAGATGCCAAGGGCTATGGTGTAAATTATATTTCCCACATTTGATCTTCTGTTGGATGCTGCCCTTGACGTTACTCTGCTGTACCTGTACACCTTCCCATGTTTGTCAAGTCGGTGTTAAGTGCACACCCAGCCATGGTCACACCTAGAGGAGCCACTTGAAAAAGGTCACCTGGTGCAAAACCATGCTACGACCATGCTAAAGCAAACAGCCAGTGGGGCAGAGCAGCCCTGAGTGGCTCAAAGTCCTCTTTGCTCACTCCAAATCCCAGCACCTTGGGGCTGGAAAGGCCATGGGCATAACTCAGTGATGATTTCTCTGTGTCACAGCCTTTCCTCGAGCCTGCCTGATGAGCTGTGGTTACACTGCAGTAAGTGAAACACACAGCCACACCCTCCTTAGTAAATCCAGGTCCCTTACATGTCCCTGCCTCCTACATGGCACACTTCAAACCCTTCCTGCAGGACCCTGGGGAGGCAGCGGGGTTCCCAGGTAGGGAAGATCCGCCCCAGCCGGGCTCAGGCACCGTCCTGCTCCTTGTACCAGAACAGGGCTGCCAAGGCAGCACTAAGGAGCTCATACAGGCACTTGGGCTTCACCTGCTACAAAGAAGCTGCAATATGCCATCTTCTGAACTTGCATAAATCATTAAGACATTATTAAATGCCTGGGGTCCAGTGAAAATTGGACTTTCTACTATTTCTATTTTTAGAAATAATAATTGAACTTCTATTCTGTAAGACAGAAAGCTCACAAACTCAGCAGTTGGACTGGAGCAGCTCAGGAAAACAAAGCAGCCTGACAGCCATACAAAGCCTGTTGGGGTGCAGCTCTTGAAATCCTGCCCTGTGCTTGAGCTACAGCACCATACTTGGTCCCTTTTGTCTTCCCAAAATAGCAGCAAGCAGGGCTGGAGAAGAATCAATTCCCAAGTAAATCTCATGCAAATTGGAACCACACAAAGGAGGCTATTAAACTGCAATGGACATCAGCAGCAGCACTCTCAGACCTGCATGACATGTTTCAAAAGAGGCTGATATTAATTAAAGACGGGTCTCGATTTATTTATGTTTCTTTCCACTGTGCTTTGTTATTTTAATTACTGAAATACTGGCTACTCATGACCCATTCCATTGTACAGTTTTATTCATAATTAATACATGCACATAATCTGTACTAAATTACACAAAAAATAATAATGGAGTCTTACTATCAATATAAAACTACAAATTAGGTTTTGTTTGTAGTTTTAATTTGTCCAATAACAATATTTAAACACATCTGAAATTAACCAGCACGGATGTTAATCAGCTAGAAGAGGTCTGCAGTACCTTTGCATCAGTAATGCTACATGAAATAATTGAAATTTCACATTTATGCCACACTTTCTATCTCCAAGGGATCTCAAAACCTATTAACAAGTACATCAGAATAGACATATTTTGCAGTGTGTTGCCTTCCCGTGAAAACTTCCTTCCATGGATTTCAGATCACTTAACAAACAGTAATCAAGCCTTCAACACCCTGTGTGCTGCTGCACAGCCACAAGGATGGGCTCTGCTGAGGGCACCCAGCCCTGGGCATGGGGCAAAAGGCAGCAGGTCACAAGAAAGACTGACATGGCACTGACTGCCCCAATTCAGCCAAGATTTCTATTTAATAAAGTACTTAATCATACCTTTAAGAGAGCTTTAATGGATGTAAGCATGGCCTCAAGCATCTTGCTGAATGGGAGTGTGGGGAGAAAAAGGACCTGGGAAAAGTGTGGTGCAGAGTGTGAACACTAGTGGCCTGTGAAGGCAGCTCCTGCCTGCCAGCTCTTTGTCATAATTACTTCAGGTTGCATGTGAATAATCCCAGTAAGTTATTTTAGCTGTGTTTTACATGTAATGAAAATAACTAAACACCCTCAGACCCATCACCATTTTTTCTGCTTCATAGATCCCCACATCTTTAACAGGTCTTGCAACTCAGCTTTCTTTTCGAACTGAAAAATTTTCCAGATGACACTTTCTAGCAGGGACTACATTTTAAATCAAGGATTGCTCTCCAAAACTGGCTGCACTGGATGTTCTTACTTAGCAGCACTGTCTGGCATGGACAGACACGGCTGGGTGAAGCAAGGGGAGAATGTCCCACCCCACTCTGATAGATCACTCCCAACTGAAGGTTTTGCTGCACTGAGCTAAACCCACAGAGCACACCAATCCATGGACACAGCTCTGGCAGCTTGCCATGGCAACCTCTCTTTCAGGCATGAGGAAGAACTGAGTAAATGCAATTCACTTTAATGTCCTTCCTGTATCTGTAATAATGATTTTGTTTAAAAGTACATGATTTGGGGATCATGATAAAAACAGATATTTAGAGAAAAATATTTTCACATGAACTATTAGTTACAACACCAAAATAATTCAAAGCTCTGTTCAGAAGCCTGAAAATCATATTGATTTGTGGCCAACATAATAGCCATTGAATTTTTGTTTCTGAGGCACTAACTCAACACTAATTTTTCTCCCATCATGTTACAGAGGACACAGACAATTCTGTTTAAGGCTTTAGGAGGAACACACTTTTTTTTTTTTCCTGTGTTAGGAGCAAAGGATCATATTAAGAGGTCTGGAAGATTGTAGCAGACTGAAAAATGATTATCTTTGTCCTTTAAGAAAATGAGAGCAGGGCCTGAGAAGAAATGCCTGATAAAGTCCATAAATGTCCATCAAGTGCTAAGCTGAGGACCATAAAACCTTCCTCCTTCTCTCTAAGCTCTGTACTGACACCAAACCATGTTCTGAAGTGTAATGATTATTTCAGGCTAAAGTTTTCTTTTTTTTTTTACTTTTTCTTAACAAAAGATGGAAATCTGTGCTGAATTCTTCACCTGCAACCAGACTCAGCTGAACTCAGAAGAGGAACAATTACATTCTGTATTTTTCTGCCTATTATTAAGTGCTGGTTTCCAGTTTTGTTTAAATGCCAGTTATCAGGATTCAATTTACCCCCTCCACGGGGGATGTCTGGTATCATTCTGAGAGTAGTAACTGCAATATATTATGTTAATTGAGCTCTAATAAGCTTCACAGTGCTTTTGCTTCCAAACAGGAATGGAAATGTCATTTTTTAAACAGAGTGCACTAAGCAGCTGCCTATACCTGCACCAACTTATTTCTGAATCTGAGAATATGGGGCAGCAGCACAGATGTGCTGGGCATTACAGATAACACAAGGAAAACCCAAAAGGTCTAACTGCTATTAACACAGTCTTCTCTAAAGCCCAATCCTATTTAGGAAACTAGGAAATCCCACATGAAGAGTTCTTTTCATCGAGATGGCCTCCCCTGTCAGCAGCCTCCAATGAACTTTAAATAATGAATTTTAAGGCTGTTGTCCCACGTAGCATCAATCTTAAAGACAAGGAGTCTCCAGCAGTGAATTTCTCTTTTGTTTAACTCTCAGTAGAACTGTATTTCATGCAATTAATGTCAGACGCCGCTTGTGCATTTTGATCATTTCATTTACTTACAGCACAAGAAACGACCATGACCACAAATCCAAGGCATCTTTCGCACTCACTAAAATTTGGCAGTAAGCCTGAAGGGTTACGCAGGCTTTAGCAGACTGTCAGGGATAAACGAGGATTATACCAGTTACTCTAATTAATATTTTGTTATTAGACAGACTAGGGATAATGACCTTTAAAGACAAGCAAGAATTCCCTCCTGTGTCCAAAACAGATGAATGTATGCAACTGCATGCGTTTGTCTCAGGGCAGATTTTAAGACATCGTGGCCACCACATATTTCTCATTTTGGCATGACAAAAAATAAATAGGAAACTAGTAACGCTGCCTTGGTTTAAACCTTTGCACATGATCAACCCCCTCTCACCAGCACCTGCAAACAAACCCCCCAGAATCTTCATTATTTACACTGTTTAATAAAGGCAATGATACTTCCAGAGAACTTCTGACTCCTACCACAGACTGTAGTTGTCAGTACCAAGCAGACAGCCCTGGGGAGGAGCGGTCCCATGTGCACAATGGGCCCCCAGCTGCAGGGGCACAGCTGCTGGAGGCCTGGGGCTTGGGAGCCTCCAGCCTCCCACCACATCTGCCACGGTGCCCATCCTGCTGCCTCGCCAGCTGGTGAGGCCGAGCAGAGCTGTGCCACAGGGTTCCACACCACTGACCCCTTTCAATTCTGGATTTTGAATCTGCAGTGATCAGTTGCTGGCGTCAGGCCAGTTTCCAGCAGCACACAACTGCTCCTCTGCCACTGCTCATCCATGCAGACCTTTTTCCAAAAGCTGTCTCCCCATTAGGCCTACGTGCAGTTCTAAAGAATGTTCTTCCTCTAATATCCTAAGTGTCACCAGAAGCTGGCTGAGCATGACCCCCCAGCCAGCCCTCAACCCTTCTTGTCCACAGTGGAACTACACATTTCCAGGTGTTTTCTTATCACATCACTGGAGAAAGCTTCCAAGAAGTTTCCGGTTCTAGAGTAAACTAGCTTACAGTTTTATGGTTCATCTCTTTGCCATTTAAAATAATAAAAATATGTTGTTTGGTCCTTCACTTTTCTCAGAAACCCTTCTGGGGACAATACTTTCAAACAGGTCCGTTTATGGGGTTCACCAACCCCACTGCACATTCAGGCCAAACAAAGAAAGGGGATCTCCTTTCCAGACCTGTAAGGCATTATTAAAAAAGATAAAGGTAAAAATCTCGCTAGGACAGTACAATTTTTAGAACAGTAGAAGCACTTTATCTTTCCCCATGGAGATCCCAAGTCAAAACCTCTGCTGGTACAAATTTGCCACGTGTATTAATTTAAGAGCTTTTACCCTAGTAATAGTCAAACCTGGACACATCTGAAGTGTGGTAGCTCTAGTCCTGCTTCAGCATTAGTTTGACCTTGCTCCAAATCAGATGAACCCACAAGCATCAAAGCATGCCCATCAACGTCCTGCTGAAGTTAAGAACATGATCAAAAGCTTTGCTGAACTAAGTCTATAATGATCAGCCCAATCTAAATAGTGAAACTCCATACCTCAGGCAAGGGGGAAGATGGTGTTCACTGGGAAGAAAAATATATAAGAAATCTCCTCAAAATTCTGCCTTGCTCCAGTAAAGCCATGCTCACGCAATATCTGAGCAAAGCCAGGATGTTTTCTGCTGAGCTGGGGCTGTATGGTGGCACCTCATTTGCAGGAATACGCAGTTCTTCTCTTAACGAATAAATGTTACTGCTTGCTCATTGTCAAAGTTCTACTGGGCACTGGCACACAAAGGTACACTGGGGAATGTTGCCTCTTCTTCTACACATCATGCCCAGTTGCTAACACATCTTATCTTGCAGACAGATATTAAAGACACAAGCTGTTGTTAAAATAATTTAATTTATTATATAGCACACTCATTTAGAAATCACCATTGATTTTTTTAAAACCACAGGGGGAAGTAATTAGATTTAGTAAGTCGTAAAGCTCCTCACTTATGTTGTAGAGTCCAGATTTTCAACACTCTCTATTCAGAAAGTTGCAGAAAAATAAAAAGAACTTTTTCGTCTCACCAGGCGCAAAAATAAATAAAACAAAATCAACATTTCACCAAATGCATGAAATTAAATACGTGTTTGCTGGCACGTGCTGTGAGGGTGTCACTCAGGAGAGCATTCAAACGCATGTGCTTGTATTTAATGAGTTATATAAGAGTTAGGAGTAGGTTTAACTTTGAGCATGTGTGTCTGTGTTTTGCTGCACAGGGGAGGTGTGGTAAACCAGAGTCTCAGGAGCCGAAGCACCCCGGGGGAATGGGGCTCAGCAGTGAGGAAAGCCAAGCATGCCTTGCTCCTGGAGAGCGGCTTGGCATTTTTCATGGCTCATCCCTCGTGTTTCATAGGAAACATGCACATTAGTGCGCTTCAGCTGTGCCTGCCAAAAACAGTCTGCTGCAGCCATGTGGCGGTTCTTGCTCTGCGAGGAAGAACAGCCGATACCTCCTTGTCTTGCAATAACTCTTACCCCTTTAAATCAAGTTGACTACAATACATAAATCCCCTTTTTTTCATGTCTGTGGACAGGTTAGCAGATGTTTTCAACATCCAGGCTGAAACCATAAATGATGAGACAAATTTAGACCTCTGGAGCTTCGTGGGAGGCTTGATGTGGGAGAGGAGCTGTCTTCACCCATGCCTGCAATGCTGCCCCAAAGCAGCCAACTGAGCTGGGGGGAGAGGAAGCCTGAAGGGGGAAGGGAAGGTGCCACAAAGGGTAAGCCCCCAACTCCCCTGCACCCATTCTTGACTTCTGGGCTGTCTCCTTGGATGTCTGATTAGATAGGGAAAGCAAAAAAAACCCAAAAAATAAACCCTGCAACAGTGACCTCAGTTTCAGCTTTAAAAATAAGTTAAAAATTCATTGTTTTTTTTAAAGGATGATCCATGTAAGTAAAAAAAGTAAATTCCTGAGAGATTATTTAAGGCTTCTGTGTAGTCAGCTTTCCCCACATGATCCCAGCCTAAAGTAAAAACTTCACACTGGCTGGATCCCTCTGAGTGAACCTCCTGTCCGAGATGATGTTTGTTACTCAGGTGCACAGAACTACTTTTCAGAGAGCAGCTGCACCTAAAAGCCCAGACAAAAATCAGGAGCCAGCATACAGAAAAGCCTGAGTAAGAGCTGGCAACTGCAAATACCCACAGCCAGAGGACAGGACTGGAGGGACCACAGCAGGGATGCCAACATCGGCTGCTCAGAGATGGCAGGAGCACAGAGGAACAGGGCATCCTCGTCCTGCTTCCAGATGGAAACATCATTTTTCATCTTGGTTGTTTTTTCCAAAGAATTTTGTCCTACTAAAAGTTCTTCAGTCTGGACACAGACAACAAAGGCCCCGAATGGGCATCAGAGATACGGCCCTGCCACCCCCAGCAGGGGACCAGCAGGTCCATCTCTGCAGCTTTTATTACAGACTGGTAATGAAGTGGGGGGACTTTTCTGCTCATTAAGAGGCAGAGGGAGTGGGACCACTGCCGTACTCCTTCCATGCACGCACGGCACTGGGCAGCTACTGAATGACACAATGCTCCCTCATTAGGGAAAGGGTCAACAAACGCTTCTGCCATCCTTCTGTTACTATTTCCAAATGAACTCAATTAAGTTAATTAAATTTTTTAGAGCAAGAAAAATGCCAAGGAAGAGAGTGGAATATTAAATGAGAATAAAAATAAAAGATTGGTCTTCCTTCTCAAACCCAGATCTCAAAATTGTTTGCTTTAAAAGGAAAATAATTTTCAAAACATTAACTTAATTGAAGAAAATCACTAAGTGTTTTTCTCTGTGGCTGCTTAATTTGAAAAGTCACACCCACACTTCTCCCCACAATGCAGTATGATTAATGCAAAGCAACTTTCCTAAAAGAGGAACTACTGTCACACTTTTGTAATCTCAATCAATTATGGATACATCAAAAAATACAATGAGCTTACATTTAATCACTACAAGAGTTTGAAGGACAGGTTATGTTATGTGCTTTGGATATACATAGATATAGGCATATAATTTTCCTTGGGACTGAACTCTTTTGAGGGAATCTGGTAGGTAATTTACATATAAAGACACAATTTCATAATTTACTATTTTGTGTTTGTCTCCTGATGGGGTCTTTAAAATCTAAGATGCTAATTTAGTAACAGTTTCGTCCATGTGCCTGTATGTTTTGCCTAACATACAGCTTTCTAAAAGCTTTCCAGTTTTTGTAATCTGCCATAGATTTCAGTTCGAAAAGAAAAAGGCAGACAAACAGTAATAAGGCAGATATATGATAAATCCTTAAATATGATTCATTATATTATTTCCACTTCATTTCTGTTTTATCCTTTTTTATGTTAATGATTTGATGATTGCACCATGGAAAACCAAACAAACTTGGTTTTTTTCCATTTTGAAGAAATGACAGTATGAGTGAAATTCAGTGCATGAAAAACATGTTCTCTATGAAGATGATATTCATCTTCATATGATATGAAATATATTATTTTCTTTAATTGATGTATTAAAAGAACCACAACAACAGGAGAAGCTGCCTTCTGTTTGTAAACTGGATTTAGTTATCTCACTAAAAATACTGGATTTAGTTATCTCACTAACAAAATCATGAATGCATCTGGAACTTCTTCAAGAAGTTCAATCAAAAGGAAACATTTTAGCCAAGAAGTACATGTATTACATGCACAGTGACAACACAAGATCCCTTTCCAGAGAAGTGTTTCACAGTGCCACACCCTGTAAGAAAACCAGGCTGAAAAGATATTCAATGCTTCAACAAACTTTTCAAGCTGGTCAGAAGTTGTGTAAGATTTTAACTCTTAGTACAGAAACTGAGTGACCTCAAGTAGACAAAAAGCTACATGTCCACTTTCTAACACACCTTTATGCAACTTTTACAAGATTAGTATCATCTCTACTCAGTTGCACTTGTTTAAAGTCAATATCCTCATAATCTCTGATACTTTCACCTTATGCTTTGCTCCCTTTAACATCTAACCACCTAGGAACCTAATACTCTTCTTGCTGAGACATAGTTAACCAGAATTACCCTCCATCTGGATGCAAGAGAGTCAACAACAGTAAGACTGAAGATGTTTTTTATCTTTTTGTTGCAGGCTTTTTATCTTTTGTTCCAGGACTCAAAACAGTCACTGAATGAGTTCTTATAAGACTCCTACAATGCACTTAAAGAGCATTATCAGATTGTTTCAGTTTTAGAAAAAGACATGTAAAAATCCTCCCTTTAGAAGTGGCTTCTAATTTGATGCTTAGAGGCTCTGAATTGCCACTGGAGACTCCAGTGAGTTCATAGAGATCACCTAAGCTGATGATTGAAGTACTCGGATCAAATGCATAAAAGTGGGATGTGAGTATTCCCTGCAGGAGATGGAGTTTCAAAGGTACTACCTAGCATTGTAGAAGTTTATCCAGGTGACATCGTCAAATAAATCAGGAAAAGCAGACAGTGTTTACATGGGCACATCTAAACCATCATGTCTGGGAAATTTTTCCCACTCCTGTGGATGTATACTCTGGCCAAGTCCCAACTTGACATCAGGGAAAGTGCTAAGTCCCACTGTCTCCTCTCCAGGTCCTGTGTTCAGTGGAAGAAAACCGAGGTAATTCAGGAAACCCAAGTTATGCTTTAACACATTGAACGACTGGGAGTTAGCACAGCTTTTTGTGCTTTGGAGACAATTAAAGCATTTGGGACTCCTGATTTGTGGAAAGTTGAAAATGCTCGGCACCCAGGAAGCTTATAAAGGTCTTTAATGACCAAGCTGCCTTTGCTCTGTCATTTTGCAACCTTAACCCCTAAAAGGCACAACAACATTATTATTATTATTATTATTATTATTATTATTATTATTATTATTATTATTATTATTACTACTACTACTACTACTACTACTACTACTACTACTATTACCATTATTACTATTATTACCTGTGACCCTTATTTAAGGATCAGACTTCTGGGGTCTGGTGAGGGCTGCAGCTCCTTCTTTTTACACACACAAGCTCTCACAGGAGATCTCAGCAAGTGGCTCTGCCCTGTGCCAGGAACAGCCCGATGGCCAAGGCAAGCTCTGGTTCTCAGGAACTTTTGTTTCTCGTGTGGACAGGGCATGATGAGGCTGGTGCCAAAGTGCCTGGCTCGTCCAGGAAATGGTCCATAACAATCCCCTAATGCTGCCCATTACAAGGTCAGCCTTTTGTCTCACCGTTCAATACTTTCCTGGCAACTGATGCCCCCATCCACAGCGTGGCTGGTAATAAGCAAAGCATCCCGCCAGCAGCTCTTTATGCTGCCTACCTACAGCCTGATACCATTCACAAAAGCTCCCCTGAATATAAGCTTAATGGATAAAGCAATCAATGCAAACAAAATCAGACACTGTCCCAACTTTTTTCCTTCAGTAAGTAGAATCTGAATCTTAGGCTTTTGTCTGAGCTGCTCCCCAGTTCTAGGATAACTAAATACAGTATGGATATTTACAATTAGCCACAACACTTCTAACACAATTATGACATGTGGGTAATTTCCTCAACTAAGTTTATTGCCTAGCAAAAAGAATCTCACTGGTGAAAACCAGTGTGGTGCTGTAGCGCTGCAGATCATCAGAGGAACATGGGAAAGCCCTTGAAACCAGTATTTCAGGTGTCAGATCTCACTTTATGCCAACCCGGTGAAGCGCAGATCAAGAATTCAGAGTTCTAGCAAAACTGCCTTTCACTATCTGTTAAGAAAGAGATGAAGACAAACAGCTACATGCTGCTATCAAGGTTCTCCTTAGGCTTTCATTCCACCAGTAAAAATGGCAGCGGGGCTCAAGCCAGGTTTTTGTTGGAAATTCTGGGTTGTTTTGACCTACCTGTTGAAGAGAACTAGAGTATGTTCCCAGTTATTCCATGTTTTAATGTACTGTCTCCCAAGCTGTGTTTCACCATGAATACATTCCCCACAAAGGAAAAAGGGTGAAAAGATGAGGTGAGCTTGAGAAACTCAAGAATATCAAGTCCTCAAATACCTGTAAGAGTAGCACCACAACACTGTGTGACCAAGGACTGCTTTGTTTTGCATATTTCTCTGTACGCACCTAGGATGTCATTGAAATCTGGTACGAATGCTAATAAACCATTTCATATTTTTTCACTCAAAAGATTCTCACTCCAGAGTTTTCACCCTGCTTCACCCTGCAAAACACATCAAGGTTACAATCACCATGAGACATCGAGAAGTTCACTTTTCTGTCTCATTCAAAATCATGAACATGTACAAAATCCTGCACTGAGGATAAACCTGGCGATGCCTTGCAGCCAGACGGACCCAGACCTCGCAGCCAGACTGAGTGCTCAGTTCCCCACTACATTGCTGCACCTCTGTGTGCTCTTTGGGAAGTTCTGACACCCCAGTATTTCTGTCTTAAAACTTCTCTTTGCTGCCTCTGTTTGGTCTGCAAGTTTTTCAAGGCAGAAACTGCTTATGCCAGAATAGTGCTGCGCTCTCAGTACCAAAAATGACCAAGAGATGTTTTCAGTCTTAACACTCATTTCTCTGCAATTTAAAGCTCTTCCTTATTAAGATTTAGATACTGACTACAAACTACATGCTGAACAGAACTGAAACACTTAGAAAATCTGCTGGTGCAATGGGAGATTAGCCCAGCACAGGCATTATCCTCAGCACAAACGTGTGAGCTCGGCAGGGCAACGGAGGAGGCGGGAGCTGCGTTTCGTGGAGAGTGCAAGAGTTACAATCTCACTAATTTATGGGATACTAACTGCCTTGCGAGGCAATAATGATTTTCCACAGAGGTCATCACAAATTCTGTTTGTCAGTCTGCTTTGAGCAAATCCCATTAAGAAATAGGTGGCTGCAATGTTTATTAAGAAAACCATGAGCCACATGACAGAGCTATAACATTACAATTTCAGTTCTACTGGATGGCCTGCAAATAAATACAGGGAACTTGATGAAGCAGGTATTCCCAAGAGAGGAATACTAATTAAAATAGAGAGAGATGCACTGATAGACTGGCACATTTGTGTGCTTTGCACTGCTTGAATTACTTCCACATGAGCACACTTTATACTTTCCTTTCCATACATCAAACTCTGAGCCTAGATTTTACCTCCTTATCTCTGTCCATCTAGCACATAAGAAAGATTTATAGCATGTTACACAGGGTGAACCTGTGGAAAAGCAGTTACCATGGCAATCTAGTATTTCTTTTCTGTATAAACTTGAAGTACTGAAGCAAAGGGAGACCAGAACTCCATACCAACTTCAAAGTTGCTTTTTGTTCCTACTGTGTTGTTTTAAAGTAGTCAAAATATTGTAATGCCATCAAGCATACATATTAAATATGTCCTTTAAAACCTTCTAAAAGAAAATGGTCAGTCATTGCAAAGCATCGCTACAGATATGACTTGCCACACATTCAGCATGTTATCATGACAGAAGTATTTCAAGGGATGCCCTGACCATGCACCCCTGTGAAGAAGCACAAGAAAGTAAAATAGGTCACTTCATGCTACCACAGGAATTCAGTATTACAGGTCAATTGTGCAGTATTAAGATACTTCATGGTCAGATTCCTACACATTCCTCTACCAGATGACAAACAAACCTTGACCCATGAGGATGAATCATAGCCATATTTTCAAGCAGGTATAACCCCAGCCTCCATTTCACTGAAGTAGCATTACCCCTTTGTCCTGTCATTTATCACAGACTACTTTATGTTCATGTTCCTAGGCTGCAGTACCCTAAGTTTATTATTTCCCAGCAAATTGCATCTTAATTCAGGACACCCACACATTTGCATTGACATCAGAGAGCTTCACTGCAAAAGCCATCAGCAGATACCTTGGGGTCAGGCTGCCTGACACAAACCCTCGATCTCCCTCATGTCTCCACAATTAGCCAAGGCTACACACAGGAAGAAGGTGAGCAGAACTGAGGTCCTGTCTGCACCATGGAGCAGAGACTCCCTGTTCTCTGCAAGGAAAACTTTTCTGCCTCAGGTGTTCAGGATCTGTTGGCCACACACCACCCAGAGCCCAACTGATCCAACACAAATAAACAAATGTACACCAAGGTGGCCTAAACATCTGCTATGACCATTTATCCAGACCTTTTGATGCAAAACATTTCTTAAGAGGGGGAGAAAAAATCCAAGAGGAAAAAGTGCATACTTTCAAGAAAAACCATATAAATGGTATATCTGCAAATAGTGAAATAGTAACCTCTTTTTTCCTCTACATTTTTTTCATATGGGGAAACAAAGGCATAAATGGTTTTGTCTACAGGATACACCATTCACCTTGGAGTACAGAGTCCCAGGCTTGTAATTTTGACAGGGGAGCTTATAAGCTCAATGTTCTTCAGCAATACGACCCTGGCATCTCCATGTCTCCATGAAGCATTGCCGTAGAGCCATCGTGCCCACTGAGCGTCTGAGCAGACCAACCAGGACAGGCCTAAGCAGCCACCCCAACTGCTTCATACCCTGGGACTGCTTTGTATTTTCCCTGTTGTGGTGTATTTTCCACATGGCCACAGCTCTTCCAATGGCCATTGCTGCCCAGCTCCCACATCTTCGCATCCCTGTGGTGGAACACTGCACACTGCACTTGTCCTGAACTCCCTTCCAATTGAAATCGCTAAGTCTTTTTTTATTATTAGCAAGAGCTGAATTTCCTGTGGTGCTGGTAGCATGGAAACACAATCTCTGATTCACAATATTAAAAACACATTTCCTAACCAGAATGGAGTAAAAGAGAGGGAGAGGGGTAGTAGGATACACATGCATCCCACGGAAGACACATGAGCCTTGGAAAATCACAGATAAACTGGGGACACTGCCACCTTAGGGAAAAGAACAATGAGGGTTTTCAGTCACAAATTGGGTGGATTTAGCAAATACTTGGTTTGCTCTGTAAGCTGTGAGGTGAATGACTGATTTTTTCACCTGCTGGAGCACTCCTACAGCATTTTGTGTACAGATTGAAACCAAAGCTTGGGCACTTTCTTCTCCAGTTATTGAGGTAGTCTAATAGTGTTCCCAGTGAACCCAGCAGTAACACAGTGTTATTAAGTGGAGGCCCACCGCTGATCTCACTAAGACTGGTATCAGAGCAGAGTCATTCCTTTTTTACTGCAGAACTCCATTTTAATTTTATTTAGGGAGGCAGCATGATCTCATAGGCAAGGCATCAGGAGATCTGGGTTGTGTTCCCCGCCATACCATGTGATCACTGGCAAAACATGCAAGCGCCCTCTGCCTTCCTTGGTTTTTTTAATCATCTGCCGTGTGCTGGAAGTGATCATTATTTACTGCCACAGAGTGCTCTGAGATCAGTGAATGATAAACCCTAAAGAAATGCTGAGTGTTACCAATGAAGTGTGTGATTTTTATATGAATAGAACAATATAAATCAGGACTAAACCCAGTGTCACCAACGTAATGCAAAAATCAAGCCTCGAGGTGATCTGAATGGGTAGCAAAGTTCTTGGGAACAACAGATGACCCAGGGAAGCACAGGTTAGTACTCAGCAAATGAGTGAGGTAATGGTAGAATAGGCTTTGACAGAGAAGACAAAGTGCCATAGAACAAAAAAATGAGTTAATCATATTTTGTTCATATTGTGTCAATTTTCCTTTCCTTTTACGACTGCATTCCCTTGCAGACATATTCTACCTCTTTCTGTTCCTGCTAAGCTTTGTCTTATGGCCTCCTCCTTTCCTCCCCTTTCTAAATTCACGCTGTGCATAAAATTGTCTCACTGATTTAGAGTAAGATTTATTCTTTTTGGCCCAGCACTCTGCTCCATTGTAGGCCACCAGTCCTAAAGCAGGGAGATTTAGCATGTGTTTCATAAAATATTTCAACTCTTGGTTCATGTTTTATTCTTTTCCATTTCTTTAGTTTTTCCTTTTTATGGAATTTCATCAACACCACAGGATTGGTACCTGGCCTCTAAAACCAGCTGATTCAACAATGTGCTACCCTATCATCCATCATGATAGTTCATACAAATGATAATTCTGTTTCAAGTTTGTCCCTCATTAGTCTGAATTCTCTAAGAAAGTCATAAACTGAATGAGCATTGTGGGCTGCACCTTGAATCTAATCTAATCCTCAGAATAGCATCACTATATCTATTGGTAATAACCAAACTCCCAGCATCCTGTCATATTGGTACTCTGAACACTTAAAAGATCAAAGAAACAAGAAATATTTATGTATCAGACATTTACACTTGCACAAATAAACCTCACAACTCTGCTTAAAACGAGTTTTTAAAAAGAAAAAAGTCACTGCAAGATTGTTGGCAAGAGAGGAAATAAGATTGTATAAGGTGCTTCAGTGGGCTTAGGGTCACCCACTCTTCTGGGTACCCACTCTGCTACCCACTCCTCTCCCAGGAGACAAGAAACTAGAAGAGAATATTAAGTAAAAAAGATTGGGACAATTCCGACTAGTTAGGATTCTTAAATACCTGGAGCCATGCTGACTGTTGCAAATATATTGGAAACTGTTATCATCAGGAGTACAGCTATGATGGAGGGACTCCAGTTGGAATTCTTCACTTCCATTAAATGCAAGGCTTTTTGAAAGCCACAGTTTTCAGTTAAACTTGATGGCAAGGTAGATATTGCAATATCTGTAAGTCAGCTCAGTTCTATTCTGTATTTCCCTTTAACACCAGTAGAGCTTTGTGGAATCAAAGACAGCTTTTCCTATCTTTCTGGAGAGGAAAAGATATTTGAGAGCTGCAGAACAAACATGTTCCATGGGGTATAACCTCCAACAGGATGGTGGGACATGATCTCTGCAAGAGAACTGCCAGGTTCACAGCAGGATTCAGCACAAGCTCTACAAGCCAAACCTTAATAGACTCAGCTTAGAAAAAAAAAAACCAGACCTCTAACTCCTGTGTGGGCATCTCACAAACTTCCAGCTTAAACACAGGAGATACTGAAATACCCTCTTAGTGAAAAGAAGTTTAAAATCCTCCTGGTTTTCTAGTTTGGCTAAGCAATTTCATTCGCCCAGATGGAAGAAATGAGCTCCTAGAAGGCTCTGCTTAAATGGCCAGGTAGCACTAGTGACAACAAACATAAACCACTTTAAAATATTGAAGTTGTCCTGCTTGATTTTGAAAAATACTCAAAATCATTTCCAGCTTGCCACAGCCTGTAACAAGTTTAGCCTGTAACAAAAAATCAAACTCTTAACTCTTAATAAAAGCAGAAAGCATAGGTACATTCCCATAACCAAAAATGATTGAGCTATTACAGCTCAGCAGTTTACTGCCCATCCTCTGAGTTGCAATATGTATGCGTGCACTCGAAGCCCACTTCAGCACTGAAATAAAATACATTTGCTGGAAACGTGCGTTGGGGATATCTGCAGCTGTTTCACGGAGGTATTAACCCACCAGTCTAAGAGCACACTAACAGTAGATTAGCACGTTTTGCCTGATCAACTAGAATTCGTGAAGCCACAGCTACTTGACAGCTTCCAACCATGCAAATTAACCATTACTCTGTTAGCAGAGAGACTGGGTGCGCACAGTGACACCAGCTCAAATTAAAACTGCTGCTGATTCAGAAACAGTAGAGACTGACAGTCATAGACAGACAAAAAGCCTTTGAGACAACTGCCCTATGGGATACGTAGCATAATCAGACATTGAAGCCAGCAGAATTACAGGATCATGTCAATCACAGTTCTTTAGGTTTCTTTTAAACACATATATCTGAAAATTTGAAAACAAAACATGTTTCTGCATATATTTTTAGAAAGGAATGATCCACTTCGTGGGGCTTCCTAATGCTCCTGTATGCAAATCTACATGTTAATCAATCCCAAATCACTCCCTGGAATACTATACATATGATAAATACTTAATTCTTTGCACTGACAGTACAGGTTGAGCACTTTTATATTCCTACCACATTACTAAAGCCACGAACAGTGGGGAAATGTCTGAAGTAATAAACTATATTTGATCATTCTCTGCCATAGCCACTGCAAGGATAAATCTGCCAAGGGAAAGGAAAATGTGACAACGCAAGAAGGTGACAAAGAGCTTGAGAAACTTGTTCATTTGGCATTATGTGACAGTGGCAACATGTGCTGCCTCGTGCCTGTGTAGGGAAAGAGTTTCTAACAGAGTAAAGAACTTTTCCTTGGTCTCAAAGCATGTAAACTTTTCATCCCGTGTCCGTGGAGAAGCATGGACACTGGATGAGATTCATTTTTCAGTGCCTTCTGAGAACTAATTAAACTATTGTCATTTGCCCAATTATCACTGGGCATGTAAAGCATAATTACGACCTTTTCCAGTGAATGCACAAACATGAAGTGAGGAGCAGGTACATTCCCCACAGGCAGGACTGAGATTTGGGGACAGGTGGGTTTCTCCTCCAGCAAACATCCAGGAGGTCTGACAGCAAAGTTCTGCTTTTCCTACTGTGCAGAGATCCCATCCTGAGGAGAGAAATATTTGCAGAAATGTGGTCCCATGGGAAGATGCAAATCCCCTCCCTCCCAGCCCTGCCTTGGACTGGCTGAAAAAGCCCAGGCATCAGATTACTCCCAAATCTCCCGTGCCCAGAGCGCCTCAGGGTCCCACCACCAGCGCTCTGCCACCCGCCCTCTGCAACCAGAGTAGCAACTGACAATTTCTCTTCCAGCTCTTGTCAGTCCAGAGAGCCAGGGAGGTGCTCACAGTGATTTTTCCATCATTTTTAATTTACAGATTATCCAACTGCATTTGATCAAGACAGAGAGAAGAAACCAGTAAGATAGGAGAGCACTTAGGAACACTAATTGCAAATTACTCTTAAATAATACATCATCCCTCTCTTAATTATGGCAGCTTGCACTCTCCTCAGAAAAGTGCACATCTGCTAATGTATTTTTCCAATAATATCAATATGAAGTTGCAGGGAAAGGGTAGAGTAGTGGTTGCTTTGTATCTTGACCTGCTCTCATCCTAAGTTTCCCTGAATGTCCATAAAACTTCTCCATTTTTCTCTTTCTGACTTAAAAAATTCATTCTGAAGATACATTTCTTGAACCAAGGATTACTTGCTAACTCTCCTTTCTGAAGGAAAGGGTACACCAGGAACCTGGATTGCCTTAATAAGTAACTAAATCTTGTATTTCCAACTCATTTCCAGAGGCATTTGAGGCTGCACCACTAAATTCTGGCAATTTCGTGTTTCTACTCACTTTAGCGCACCAAAATCCTGGAGGCCATTTTCTCCATTTAATTTGCCATTTTCCTCAGTACTTGTATAGGAGATTAAAAGATGCTGAAGCCTTGGCTGCCATTCCAGTTCTACACACATCCATCACCAGAGTTTCCAAAAGACATCCATGACTCTGAGTTCTTCAATATCCTCTCATCAAATACGAGGATGGCCATGACAAATTCTCAGCAGTAGCCAGCCCTAAGCATTTGCACCTGTCCCTGGCTCTGGCATTGAAAACCAAGCACACAGCACATTAGCTTCCACACCCAAAGAAAAGAAACGCTTTTGAAAAAAGGTAAGAAAAACTGTTTTCCCAGCACTGTCCACTGTGTAAGCAGTGGAGCGGGAATATGAGATCTGATCTTCTTGACTGAATCCCCTGGATATTACTGCTTCTTGGCAGCACCACAATCTAAGTCCTTTAATTTGAATTTCTAAACAATTCAGATGTAGATAACTAGATCTGTTCATATTATTCTATTGTCTAATATTTCCATCAAGTTCCAAATAAATCACATTTAGTGCACATACCTGACATGCCAATAAAAGGTTCAGAGCAGCTCCAGACCTGCTGTTACCTATAAACAACCCAGTCTTGCTATGGGATTGTCAGGTGGCTGCATTTAGCTGGTCAGCTGGCTCACCTATAGCCCCATGCCACCATCACCAAACTAATTATCTAAATGAGACACCATTCTCACTCCAGCCAATTCATCACATATCTTCATCTGACAGGCACAGGCTTGAGATTATTGCTCTGAGCAACCAGTTTTCTTCACTGCAGAGAAAACCAACAATAAATAATCAAAGGAAAAGTAAATAAACAACCTCAATCTTAGAGATTATCTCTTAAAAGAGATTTTTCAGCCTGCAGTACACAGGACGTGCATCCTCTTACTGACTAAAAATGTAAGATGGCCTTTTAGGTTCTCAGATGTGCTGGCTTGTGAATGTCCTTGCCCTGACATAACCTAGCGTTGAACAACAGATAATTTCTTTTCTTTTGTGTGAGTTCATCATTCAACTGAAAATCTCTTCAAATTTTACAGGAAAACCAGTACACTCAAAATATCTGTTTCAAGGTAGAAAAGGTGAGAGGTCTGATGGAGATGTTTCTCCTTTTCAGAAGTAATTACAGTCTACACTGGTTCCCAAATCATTCCTTTAGAAAACATCCCTGAGTCCAGTTACCACAGAACATTTCAGCTTCAGTGCACAGAGTGAGGCCTATGCCAAATTTTTCTGACCAGCCCTAGCAGAGCTGCAGCCCCAGCAAAGCCACTCTTCCCAGGCATCCTTGAATTTCCCTGTCACTGGCAGAGGGAGCCTATTCTTGTGTTTCCTCAAAGAATGCAAAATAGGAAACAGTCCTAATGGTGGCATGTCCCTCATAGATAATTAAATAGAAAATCTGGCAGATTTTCAGACAGGCTGCTACCTGCCTATGAATACAAAGTAGCTTTGCTTGACAGCCAGCTAATGCACCGGGCCCCCTGCCTGGGCTGGGTGAGTCTCCTGGAAGACTTTAAACAAATGTTTATGATAGATCAGCATTACACTGCTCACTTCGGCTCGTCCAAGAGACGCGACACCCACATCAGTCTTTGATGACTCTCGTAAAAATCCCACCCCCTTCCCAGCAGCATTGTGCATGCTCCTGCTAGGTTTTCCTTCTAAGCAGTGCCCTGCCCATTTCTGGGTATTTTCACTGGCAGTCCTGTACATCCAGCTATTAACAGCCAGGCTATTAACTGGTGCTGCTCAACTGCATTTGTAGTAGGATTTCCACTTGTTCCAGACAATGATTTTAACACTGACTGACCTAGCGTGGGGTCTATTAACCCCACAGTATCCAGGCAGGTAAAAATGAACCACTTTCCACTCCTCCCAGCAGCCATAACAGCTGAAGTGTTAAGAGCGTACTGAGGGCAATGCTCTTTTTAACAGCACTTGGCACAATTAAGCTTTAATTCAGAGCTGTTATTTTACAGCTTCATTTGTTTCTGCCAATTTTATGTTTGAAGGGTGGGGAAAGCATGAAGGAATAACAATTTAAGTGCTCAGCAGATGGAGAACGAGTACCTCTTATTCCCTCCATCACTGCTGAAAACAGAAGTATTCCACCTCGCAGGGATCCCTTGCCAAAAGGAGGAAAAACTGAAACACCTCAGCAGCTACCAGAGTGTTTGAACCATCACAGACAAGTATGTTTCTTTGCAATGTCGCACAGGGAATGTTGCTGGGAATAAGACAGGCACCTCAGCAGCGCCACAAACAGTGGGTTGTCAGCACAGGGAATTGCATCTTCTGGAGACCCAGGCGGTTTTCAGCCTGTCTTTTTTCCCCTAACGCTATGGATATGAGAGGGGAAAAGCTACAGAAAACAGAGTCCCTAACATGCCAAGTTGCCACTGAGTGTGTGAGCTGGTTGTGCTTCTACTTTTCTGTGCACGGCTCTTTGCCCCTCTGCATATCTGGCAGCAATTCGCCTCCGCACCAAGGAACAGGACAAAACCCACTTTGCTCCAGGTATTACACGTGTGACACAAACACACACTCAGGCCTCGAGACTAAACCCTGGCACGGGCAGATGGCACTGCAATTAAAGGATCACATCAGTTCATGAGAGGGAAAAGATAAAGACCTGCTTGTAGAGGAGGTGTCACAGTTCACAGGTTGCTGTCCAAGCTGGAAAGGGAGTAGTCCAGAGCACAAATGACTCTAAAACAAACACGACTTTAAAAATCACATCACTCTGAAATGGTCCAAAGGAGGACACGCGCTGTTGCTGATGTGGGATATCCTGGTATGCAGCTCAAGGGTCCTATCTGGGCAGAACTTCAGTAGCCCACTCACAGTCGATGTCGTTTCAGTGTGCTGGACCCACAGGTCCCAGTGGAAACTCCCGTGTAGGAAGTCCTCCAGCACATGGTGGTGGGACAGGAACCACAGCAAGCAATAACCACCCTGGGGCTAGATACCAAAGGTACAGAAAGGGGATGGCAAACTCAACAGTTTCCCCACCCCCAGCACCTCCCTGAAAAGAGACAAGCAGAACATGGTGCAGGATCCTGCCGGGGGGTTTTGTATTTGACTCTGCTCTTCAGCTCACTGCACAAAGTGCTCACATACCACAGTAATGAGAGCAGTAGAAATGCCTCTAGAGGTAGAATAGATTAGAGACAGACAAACAAGAATGCGGCAGCTAAAGGAATAATCAGAGGTCCCCTCCACAGGGAAAGGGAGTCTAGGCACTTCTCTCTCTGCCAAATCACTTCTAAAAATAAACTAAGGAGACAGAGCCAGGCCTAACAATGTGACAAGAGTTAAAGTGCAGCACTGGGGCCCTGTCATGCCTCATAGAGCTACAGAATTGATCCATTCAGAGGACACAAATACAAGGATTTCTCTGGCATCTTCCACTATGGGCAGTGGTCGGGTCCCAGCCAAGGTGCTGCATCAGCTACCACCCTCCATTTTGGAGTGCAACTTTTACTTTTTCCTGGGAAAGGTCAACATTTTTCTTTTTTCCACCCTAGTTTCCAGTAGAAAAAGGCACATATTGAGCATAGGTTCAATAAGTTTCACTTGTAGCTCATTAGCCTATGGTTTTTAAAGAATCTACATTTTTTTAGTATCACCTATGAAGGCAGGACCCAAACTTCCCTGTGAGCTTGGCCTAGAGGAATGCAAAAACCTTGCTTGACTCCCCTTCAAATGAATTGTAGCAAACAAATTTTTTTCCTTCTATGTAAGAGCACAAGAAAAATCAATGCTGCATCCAATACACTCTTCCATGGAACCACAGCAACCAGTAGTAGATGTCTGTGCTACAAAATAATACTTGGCAAACCCACAGTGCTTTAGGGTCAACAGAGAGATGTCATTCCTTCCTGCACAAAATCATTAACACTGACGCCACAGATATGCTACTCGTAATGCTGAATAAATACTCCAGAAAGATTAATAATATTTTCATTCAACTCTGTATTTAAGGGAATAGAGAAGCACCATTTCATCCCTAAGCTGATAATAGGGTCCACGTGTGAAAACAGTAAAATAATAAAAACGACATGAATAAGATTTCAATGGAAAAAGCTTTACCCAAGGAAAAGTTTCTACATCAAAGCAGGCAGATAATCTGACAATATTTTCTTCTACAAAACTGGATAAAGTTACTTAATGATTTAAACAAGATACAGTATTATAATTTTTATTAGTCCCTAAAGAGCTACAACTAAGCTCCAGGAGAAAATTGTCGGCCTTATCCTGGTAGGAAATCTAAGGTAATCATTTTTTTTTCTGTTTTGCATGATCATGATCAAAAATGCAAACAAATAACTAATTTTCTAGAATTACTACTGCAAAGATTAGTGGGTTTGGTGCAAAAGTAGAGAGTTAAAGTATGCAAGGACCTGATCAGTTTTCCAAATCAATAGGAGTAGGAGACTCCAATCTTTCTCATGTTCCCTGTGTAGCTGTTGTTCCTTGACCAGCAGCTCACACCAGGGGCATAGGAAAGACATGCAGGATGTCAGAGAGAGCAAGATACTTCTCAGCAGGATGTGTCTGGACTCACAAAGTGGGGAGGGACCTTTCTAAACAGAAGAGTTTCAAGTTGTTCTCTCTAAAAACAACTCAACACTAACTGAATTCTATTCCAAAAGGCAGAAGAGAAAACTAATGCACTTTCCCTTTGGCTTAAACAAGTGATATATCCATGGTGTAAGGGATAAGCATCAGCAATAATAGCTGTAATAAGCAGCTCAACTGATATCAAATGAGACACATTCCTCATCTCTCTGTTGGGCTGTTGGATTTTCTCCAGTGCATCTGACACTTATTGTAGCAGCAGAGATGTGAGAGTGGTACAGGTGTTGCAAATTTATTAGCAGTGAACTACATGGTAATTGGCCCTAAGTGAAGAAACCACTGACAAAACCACGGACCTGCTGGTTACATTTTCAACTAGCTTTTTTTCTCTCCCGTTTTTTCACTTGCCCAGCCCTTGCCACAGTCAGTATTTTGTTCAGTGGGATATGCAGACAGATGGTATCTGATGACAGCCTGGCCTTGAAGGTTAGCCCTTCATCCTAACTCTTCCCAGGTCTCCAGGACAATGTAACTAAAGATCTCCAGGTTAACAGCTGCCAGGGTGAGAGGTAAGACAACAGTAACTTATCAGGAGCAGAAACTGGTGCATTAGGACACAAGCATATTTGTAAATGAACATGCTGTCACATAATCCCTACAGGACTGGAAAGATCTTGCTGGTTCTTTAAGCATGTTACAGCTCTCACTTGGCTCTCTGTGTGTATGTAATCCTGGTCATAATTACATGCATATGTTGGGTATTATTTATAATTCAGTGACACGAGAGAGATTTCATTTTTCTTTGGTCACTGCTGCTCTGCATGTTTGAGCTACATAAAGCACAGATTTACTTTGCCAATCAAAATCTGTTATCTGAGATCCTGTGGTGGGCTGAGCCTGACTGGACACCATGTACCCAACAAAGCCGCTCTATCACTCCCCTCCTCAACTACACAGGGGGCAGAAAATATCATGAACAACTCATGGGTCAAGATAAGGACAGGGAGAGGTCACCCACCAATTACCATCACAGGCAAAAAAAGATTTGACTTGGGGAAATGAGTACAATTTTTATTATCAATCAGATTAGAACAGGATAATGAGAAATAACTCCAAATCTTAAAACACTTTCCCCTCATCCCTCCCTTCTTCCTGGGTTCAACTTCACTCCTAATTTCTTTCCTGCCTCCCCTCAGCAGTGCAGGGGGATGGGGAATAGGGGCTATGGTTAGATCACACATCTCTGCTGCTCCTTCCTCCTCAGGGGGAGGACTCCTCACACTCCTCGCCTGCTCTAGCACGGGGTTTCTCCCATGGCAGTCTCCTAGGAACTGTCCCAGTGTGGGTCTCTTCCATGGGGTGCAGTCCTTCAGGAACTGACTGCTCCAGTGTGGGTCACCTGCAGGTTTACAAGTCCTGCCAGCAAACCTGCTCCAGTGTGGGCTCCTCTCTCCACACATCCACAGCTCCTGCCAGGAGCCTGCTCCAGCACAGGCTTCCCTCGGGGTCTCAGCCTCCTTTGGGCATCCCCCTGCTGCAGTGTGTCCCAGGGGCACAACCTGCCTCACCACAGTCCACACCATGGGCTGCAGAGGAACCTCTGCTCCAGCACACAGCAGATGCTCAAGCTGTCCTACTTTGTCTAACAGGTGGCTTGGGGACAGCTCAGTCTCCTGAAATACTCATTTTGAAAGTCCCTCTGGTCTAATAACAATGCAAGTATGCATTGGTTTGTATCACTGATGCTGCTCATTGCACAGCCAGCCTACAAAAACAGAACCAGCCTGCTGAAGAGATTCTCAAGACAAAAAAAGTCAATGGATTACAGCTGGGTTTGCTTTCTTCCCCTTTTGTTACTGAGCAGCCTATTGACACTGCCTCTGCTTTTAGTTTTACTCCTTGTAAGTTCATGATGCAGAAATCAAAAACACTCAGGGATTTATAATTTCAGTTGTTCCTGGAGGAAAGATGGCAAACAAGGTATGTCCATGGGAAGATTGCTGGGTACATACAACTCTGGGAAATCCAGCCATGCTAGTCTAAGTTATTCAACTTGACCTAGTCAATAAATATTACATCAAAATTCAGAGCAAGAAATAGAAAGTTAGTACATGAGATTTATGTTTCACTCTATGATTCACATTGTAAGTGGTTTGATTAAATATTTATTCTAATATTCACTTGGGTTAAGAATTACACCAATCTGTCTATACAAAGCTATGCATAAGCTCATAGGAAATTTTATAAATACAGCAGAAATGCGTTATCAACTTCTAGTTTTATTCTAAAACCATTTTTTTGCTTTCTTCATAAATAATCCTGCCAATATAATTTATTCCTTGCCACCAGTGGGCTATTGATCTTCACAGCTGTTGCTCATGGGCTAAATCAAGAGAGGTTTCTGTTAAAAGAGAATTCAAGTTCTCAGACATCTCAAATACCTTCAGAAGCAGAAGTTCGGTAGAGAGAACATTAAAGGTGAACTTTCATAAGGTTCAGGTAAGCTCTGCTAAGTCACTGTGATCTTTGATACATTTGAAGATTTAGATCAAATTCTTCAAAAAGCTAAACTTCATCCCTCTGATAGTTCAGATAACAACATATTCTTTTTGCTAGAGGGAATGATTATGACAGCTTGGCTTTCCTCAGAAATCAGCCTAAAAGTACATGTTATTTTCTTGAGAAGACAAAGAGATCAGCAACATTTACATGAAAACAGATATGAATGTTTAAAACTAGCAGGTGATGTTGAGAGACATTTAGTAAGACTTGCTCTTAAAATTGTTTATGGCTCAGACTCTAAAAATGAGCTCCAGTTGTGTATGTCACTGTCATTAGTCATATCATAAAACATTAGCCACAAGTCATGATTGAAAGCGTTGATTATTGGTAGCTGACAGCTGCTCATACATGGAGCTGAACTTGAACTTTGTTGTCAGCTCTAGCACTCTGTGATTCACTTAGTTACATGGTCCTCGCCTTTATTTTTCTTCCTCTGAAAGAATTGCAAATGTTATTTACCTGTTAAGTGTTGTAAAGATGAGACATAAAAGGCACAATATAACCATTGTGTTGCTGTTTATTAATTAATGTAGTAAAAAGGTACAATTATGCTTTTTTCTTTGTTTAGAAACATAATGGGCAGCCTGTGAAAGAGCTTCAAACTTCACCTCTGCTGATTTGATAGAGGGAATATCACATCATTAAATACAAAAATGGCAAGCACATTATTATTCTGTTGGACTTTCTTTGCCAGAATCTATAAGCAGACCACATAGATGGTCAAAAGTTATATGTAGTAAAAATATTCATTATCTCTCGTCTGCTTTTACTATAATTTCTGTCAAGGTTCTTTCAGCCAGCCAGCTAAGAGTATCTACTAACAGTTATTTAAATTCATGAGCTAAGCCCTTCTTTCAGCTCAGGAATAGGATCCAAAATGAATGAGGCTTGTCTTGGTTGTTTCCCCCCATTATTTTTTAGCAATGGACAGAGAAGTCTAATTCTCCAGATCACCAGACCAAATATCGGTATAAGTGAGCTAATTTTACTGGAGAGAATATACCAGTACAGATGCTATGGGCTCTCCTCAGTCGTAGAAAAAAAATTATATAAAAAAAAATCATGGCATGTTTCCAGTCTCAGTAATGTCACTGCCCTCCTGTGTGACCTTAATCAAGGCACTTTACTTCAGCATGCTTTTTTTTCGTTAGTTAAGACATATATAATAAATAAGCCTGAGACAAAAAGTGTTTTGAAACTCATCCTGAGAATTCTTTAAGCCTAAAAGTACAAAGTCAAAAATTGGTGTTAATCCATTGCCTTATCAACCCCTTTAGTTTCACTACTTTGGTATATTCAGAAATAATCAAAGTATGAGCACCTGTGTCCTCAAGGAAGAAGAGACTATCACAAGCACAGGAATTTATATCCACCACTTCAGACAAGCTGCAGATAATTCCTTAACAGTTCTTGGAAACAAAGCTACATGCTGTGGTTACATTAGACCATTTACTTCAGAAAGATATTAAATCTTTGTTGAAATATTGCAGGTAATTAAGAACTTCCAACATCCGCTGGTAAGCTGCTGCAGATGCCATAACCCTGATGGCTGAAGTGTCACCCATCTTTCCTGTTTCAGTTTAGCTGACTACAGCTTCCAGAGAGAGGATCACAGAATGCCTCTTCCTACTAATTAAACAGCTGTTTAATATGGTGTGCCTTCCTTTGAATATCCAAGGGGCATTTCCAAGCCTTGTTTTCACATCATCAGGTCTGGAAGGTCACTAAAATAGCACTCTCAAGGATGTGCTGTCTACAAGCAGTTGAAGCTCCTCCTTTCACATTCATAAAGGCAAACCCATGGTTGCTTTTGCCTGGCTGGCCCAAGGAATGTATCCTGGTACAGCCCCATTGCATTACTGATAGGGCATAAATCACCCTAACCTGCATCCAAGCACTGGATGGCATCCAGCCTCCGATGTCCTCGTCCAAGCAAACCCTTCCACCACCAACCCAGCTGATAAACTGTGACCTCTGAGCCCAAAGAGACAGAGCCTGTTAAGGGAGAAGTTGGAGTGACTCTCCAGCCTGCACAGGGATGTCTGTTAAGATCCATGGTTCAGAAGAAGACAATCTGGCTATACAATCCAGATTCTCTTTTTCTTTACTTCTCTAGTTCTGTGTTTTATCAAGCAAAGAAACTATAAAAGTAATAGAAGATTATTTTACAGAAAATATATTCAGATACTTCTCTCTCTCAATTCATTCTGTCAGGCCCTCTCCCAAATTTGGCTGCTCCTAAAAGCTGGCAAAACCATCATGCAGCTGTTTGCTCAACAGCTCAGTGCCTCGGTATTCGCAATGCACAGGTTCTTCACTCTGCATTGATTAAAAGGAAGGTTGAGTGAAGAATGGCACTACCAGGAAAATGCTGGTCCCAAATTCCTTCTCCTCAGGGAAGGTGTGGTGGGCAGACAAATGGAACAACCATATGACAACCCTGCCTGTTGTCAGCTGCAGACAGGACAGCCACAACACTAAACACATATCCAGGTGAACAGTCACCCCAATATGTGAAATCATATCAGATGTCTTCCTTTTCAGCGTGATTTGATCAACTCATCCAGTACTGCCACATCAGCATTTCCTCCTCAGCAAGGAGCAGACACAACAAACTGTCCCAAAAAACTGGGACTATGTAGGCTTTACCACCATTCTCCCTTGATTGCCTTTCCTAGCTGTGAATCATGCAAGTGCCTGTGCAAGGCACTAAGATTTCTCCATTGCTATGGGAACACAGTACTCTGCAGCTACTGAAATATTCAGCCCACCTCCATAAAATACCACGATTCACAGATACCAGCCAAGTACCTGAGCAAAGAAAGGTTTCCAAAAGCCAATGTGCTATTAGCATTTGCTAAGGAGAAAGGAAGGTTATTCTCTCTGAACAATTTGAGTCTACTCCAAGCGATGGAATTGCTGCCAACCTGCTGCACTCAACAACTCTTCCTCCCCCTCACCTGAGATGTTCATAAAAAGGCAAAGTCCTGACAGTAGAAAAAAACCCCGAAGTAGTAGCAGAAAAAAACCAAAAAGAAACACCTACCCTCAGAATAACAGAAACATCAGCCATCCAAATGTGACTGAGTATCTGTGGTCAGTATCCAGCTGTCTGGCACCCAACAATTTGGATCGTCTCTGCCCTGAAATTACCCTCCCACAGACCTCCAGGATAGGTACAAAGACAGCATCCAGACATCTGGCCTGTACCTCCCCATGGGTTGAGGTTAGATGGCATTTCTTTTCAAAGAGCTGAATATTTCCTCTTTTCTTTTACCCACAAACTCAAATATAAAAAGAAAAATAAGAGTTTATTTCCCATCACTGGCTGGCACAACTTTTATGTAATCTGGAACAATAAACAAGGACACTTGCATGGGATTTGGTTTTTTGTTAGGCAAGGATATTACTGGGATTCAATGGGTTTACTTCTGGTTTATTGGGCTATCCCACTTTAATAAGCCAGTTCTTACACAAACATATTTTGCCTGTCAAGTGGTAAGATGAGGCATAAAAACTAAGTTGCAACAGAATTGAGTTCAGCAGGAAGGGAATTAATTATTTCTCTTTGAACAAAACAAAATAAAAGACAAAAAGTCTTCCACACATATTTTCAGGATCATCCTGAATCTATCAAATTACCAATCAGTCAGAAAACACTGGGGGGAAGGGAGATGATCAACTGTATGACAATGAAATGCACTTTAAAGCTGCTCTCACTGGAACTTTTGTGCCTGTTTTCTCTGTGTTCCCGGTGGTGACAGGAGCTGTAGGGATTGAAGGTGTACAAGAGGACTTGCCGTAACTGCAGCCTTTGCTGAGCAACATCAGTCACACTCTCTGAAAGCCGAGCTTCCAGATCCAGGCTCCAGCAGTGTAGGAATGGGAGGACCAGTCCACGATGACTGGCCAAAACCCAGGATTTGGATTTCCCTTAGGTAAGAGTTAGCCATGGTTTCCAGAGTCTCCCACTTGTACAGGCTAATTGCAACAATGGTGTGACACCATTCCAGCCATGCAGTGCCGTACCTGGTGCATGTGTGACCTTAGTCGGTCACAGGACCCTCCATGTTCTCCTTCTGCCTATCAGTGAAAGTATTCACAGGATGCTTGCAAGTCACAGGAAACTAAGTTACCCCAAGACATCTGATCCAGTCCACCAGACAATGGTCATGATTTGAAAGGATCTATCTGGACATTAAAAGAAGCTCATAAAAATCTCACAAATGATGACTGTGTTTAAACTTCCTGTTTCTTAGAAAACTCCTAGAGAAGTTCCAGCTGCTAACCCAATCTAACTTGACCTGAAATTCTGAGACATTCTGTATTAGTTCAATCTCTTTTAGTGGTGGCATAACAGATTATCCCCTCCTGTATCTACAGGAAAACAACCCTTATCTCCCCTCAGTCTTCATTATTCTAGAGAAATAAACAACCACATCTTGAGTATTTTTTTTTTAAACAAGTACTCATATATATATCTTTTCTATTATTTTTTGGATCATCCCAGTCACCCTTTTTGACACCCTTCTTTAACACAGATGTCCAGGCTTCTGTACGTATTTTGTCAATAGCATCTAACATTGAGCTTGGAAGTACTGTGTGTTTGTAGTTTCCAGTTAGCCATTAAAGCACAGTAATTATTTCAGCTGTGGTAATGCTGTCATGTGTTTCAGCTCTTGAGACTGCCTAATGCACCACTGGAGGACAGTTTGCTCTGGACACGGTGAGCACAGTACATGAATGTCAGATAGGATAGGACAGCACAGGACAGGACAGGAGAAAACACAAGTTACTGGCCATGCTGTTACAGATCACAATAACATCAAAGACTAAAAGTTCAAATAGCAAAAAGAAAATATAATACAGGTCACAGTAACAGAGGTCTTTATAATGAAAAAGTAGGTAGCTTCAGTTTATACCATGCACAAGTACATGAAATGATAGTGATTTATGATTTTTAAACAAAAGCAGTAAGTATTTTGATTAGGCTTGTGGGGGAGGGAGTGCAGAGCTTTGTATTTAAAGCTTCATTTTAACCAGGGAAAATTACTGACTGCTGCATGAGGAAGCATTCAGCTTCTTTCCTTTCTCGAGCAGGGTACCCGGCTTGCCTCGGGAATCCAAACCCGGCAGGACGCCTTTCTGACATCTCCCTCCTGAGTAGCCGTGGGTGTATCTACTGACATTAACCAGCGTGAGATCTTCTCAAGGAAGAAAAGCCCTATATGAAAAGGTTTCACTGCAAAAGCTGGAAAAGTCTTTAAAGGGAAAACTACACAGCATGCTGCTCCAGAAGCCAAGTTGAACTTTCATTTTAGATCTGAGCATTCTGTAAGAGCAGAGTGCTCATCTACTTCCTACAGTAAATTATTCTTCCTCAGCCACATTTCTGTACACTTTAGATTTTTATATAAATTTCTTTAGAAAAAGAAATCACAGCAATTATAATCCTACCAATTATGTAGACCCTTTTTGCTAGACGCCAGAAGATGAATTGTTACCAGGAAAAAAAGCGCTGTGCCCTGAGAGAAGTGGGGCAATGAATTCCCATCATGCAGAGATGATGAACTCCTCTCCAGGTAATCAAAAGCTGGAAACATTTTCAGGCAGAACCTATGGAAAAGAACAGCAGAACCAAAAAGCAGCAAACCCCAAAGGTCTTAAAGCCGGCTAAGAAGTTTGGCCTGCAAATTAAGCCAGCGAAAAATCTTTAGCAGAGGATTAATGCTGTGCCAACACTGAAGAAGTACAAGCACAGAGTTAGGATAACTGTAAACTATAGTCTTGACATCAACTGCAGGGAGATGAATGTAAAAGTTAATACAAAATGCAATTGATAAAGATGAATATGGTCAATACCTCAGTGCATACTTCAATCACTGAAAAATCTTGTCAAACAAACCTGACTTGATTCTTTAATGAGCCAGCAAAATGTGGCTGCTTAAGTCTGGTTGTATTGGCACAGTGCATTTATCTATTTATAAAATTTTAAAATTAGTATGGTGCAACACCCATATTAAAAATCAGCATGATAGTTTACCAGTGCTGTGTGCAATAAATTAACTCAGACCTGGCTAACTGAAATCTCAAACTGCACATGAAGGATAGGTGTTTGCAGAGGTTTCTTCAGGAATTATTATTATTATGCTTGAAGCCACGGAACATTTTCATCAGTGTTCAGGAGGTAAAAGTAACTTTGCTACTACAGTAATGCCTGATTTATACAAGGCCTGGTAAAGCAGCAAAGAGTGATGAAGGCAGGACCGTCTAGTACAGCAGCAATCTGGGTTGCTTGGGAACCCATTCCAAAACTGAGTATTTTTACAAAGCAAGGTGAAAAATTACACAA
The DNA here is from genome assembly GCA_013400235.1 of Oriolus oriolus. Lineage (NCBI taxonomy): Eukaryota > Metazoa > Chordata > Aves > Passeriformes > Corvidae > Oriolus > Oriolus oriolus. The sequence goes on from VXBT01003828.1 coordinate 511,802, forward strand.
GAAACAAAGGGCACGGGAAAGTGGGACCTTCTCTGGAAGGCAGCAAGTTGGAAGGAATTTAGGTTAATGAGCTACAGCAGCTGAACCCAAGTTCTTTATTCCGTGATGTTACAAAGGGGATCTGCAAACAGAGGACTGCTAAAGGAGAAGAACTGGAAGAACAGTAAAACTACTGTAGCTTATAATCAGTATTGCTACAGTGAGATTGAAATTTTGAAAGTGATGCAGAAACTGCCATAAAAAATCAAAGTATAGAAAACAAAATCTAAAATGAGATTTTCAGAAGCTTAATTTACATAGTTTACCAGCAATAAAGCATCTGACTGCATCACAAGGTCTAACTTCTGCCAGTTTAAAAAAAAAATTTCAGATGAAAAAGCCTATATAAAGAGCATGACTAACCATAGGTTTGATTCTAGGAAGACCTATGTCAGTTCTCCAGTTGTCATAATCTTTGTATTAAATGGCATTTGGTTCAAGAAAGCAATAAAGAAATGAAAAAAAAAAAGCCAAATTAACTCAATTTCTAAGCCTCAGATGGCTGAGTAAAATATTTTTCTTTAAAAAGCTGTGCACTCAGCACGACAGTCAACCCCAACCCACAGTCCCCTACTTCACACAGCAGCAAAGCTCAGTGGTGTGATCCACTCTTTGTCACACAGCAGATGCCCTGATGTCTTACTCAGAACTTGGTGCACTTCTGCAGTTCGGGCCTGGGCCCCTCACCTGGGCAGCACCTGCCTGCCCTTCAGTTGGTGAAGGCTTGGTGAATTTGAACCATTCAACTGAAAGACAGAAGGAGGGAAAGGAGTAAAGATTTTTCAGATACAGATACACATATAGAAAGGCTAAAAAAAGAGGAAAGGAAAGTGCTTCTAAATTAAGAATATTTTCCATGGTCTTTTGATGGGTAGAATTAATATCTCCACTTCACAAATAGGACAAGCAGGTCACTGAGGAGTTAGGACATGCTATTCTCTGAACACCCTGTCAGGTGCCTTAACTACCTCTCACAACTGAAATGGGTTATGAGACCTAGAAATAAATCCGTATTTGTGGATACCAGACCAGGCGTCTCAGACAGACCATGGAGTCAGTTCATGGGTCTGTTCCATATTATGTTCAATTAATTTCATGTTTAGCTTAATAGCATTTTTATGCAGTTATTGCATAATAATAACAGAGGACAGCCCATCTGCGTGCTCAGTGCTCATATACAATGTCTCGGGTGTCAGTAAGTCTGCACTCCAAGCCCGAGATCAGCAGAGGTTTTTTTCTGAGTCCTGACCCAGGGAGGGCAGCACGTCCCCTGTGGCTGCTGCCCCCCCCATCACACCTCCAGCCCCACAGCCCAGCACAACCACCACCAGACAGCATGGCAGTAAAAACCAGACCTCTGGGCTGCTCTCCTGAGCTTCTCACAACTGGCCTGAAGTGACACTCTGTATATATGCACAGCTGAAAAATCTGCACACATTTAAGCTGCTAAGTACTGGGTATGTTGTTACACAAAATATTCACTGACCTCTTGCTGAATGTATTTTAATTGAAGTAATTACTCACTCAGCTCCAGCTGGTAGAACTCCAACCTGATATGTCTGAAAGTAAATAGCTTTTCAGATTGGTTGCTCAGAAGGCTGGAAAGTATCTGCAAACTGATATGAAGCTGGGAAGGGAGTCTTCCCAGGCCTGTCTGTTTGCACGGCTTCTCTTAACAATTTATCGATAAGTTTTTAATGCTCTTATCAATGAGTTCCTATCAGGTTAACAGCCTGAAGTGGGGATGAAAAGCATAGCCAGGGAGAGGCTTATGCTTTGTTGATTTCCAGTTCACTCCAAACTCTTTAACGTTCTCTTGTTTTCATCAAAGTGTAAACTGAGTTTGAACTTTTAAGGTAGAAAGTGTGCTTCTGGAGTTTCCTGGTGAGGATTTTTTCTCATTAATTAATCATTATGTTAAAGGCCTGGATTTTCCAAAGCAATTGGCAAAGCTTCCGCTGATTTGACTCAGAATGATTTCATCCTAACCTTAACACTGTTTGTGCTTGCTTATTACTAGAAATAGTATGGTGTCACAAAAGAGCATTTTTTGGCCTCTGCAATCTCTGAAACAGCCTTATGCCAATGCTAGATCAGGCTTCTTGAAGGGTGAAATAATTTGTAAGTATCCAAGCTCAGTAACACTGCCCTGCTCCTGTGGCTGAGTTTCCAGAGTTTCCAGAAACATCCCCATTAATGAGAATATCATAGTGGAGTGAAAAGTGGGTCTGGATGACACAAGGGCTAAATGCCATTTCTCTAGGGAAAGCAGTTTTACCACCCTAAGTAGAACAGAGGGCCAAACATTTTAATCCTTTTAATGACTGTCCAAGATGGTAAAAAAAAATTACCCAAACAGTTAAAGCAAGTCAAGGTCAGAGTCAAGAAAAAACCCCAACTAACCGACAGATTTACTGCTTCCCAGCCTCATGCTCTAATGAAGTGCAATCAACACTGGCATTAACAATGCCCATTTCTTATGGGTTTCTGTCTTGTGGAAGAGTTCCCTGGGGTGTAAGACATGTTTTGATCCAAAGCCTTCTCTACAGCTTGGCTTTCAGAACCACCCTTTACAATAGGACTTCTCTACAGTCTAATGATGATACAACTCAATACATACTCAGTCTTTTCCCACTGGGCTCAAAAATTACCCAGAGAACTGTCGGTATATCTCAATCACCCCTGTGGTGGTGGTCTTTCAGAAACTGGGCTAAGGAACAAACTGAATTTGTTCAGTTGCTTATCAAAATGTTTTGCAAAGCCTTGTCTACATCTTCTGCTCTGTACAGATATCACAGTTTGCACATCCCATCCCAGGTATTTCTAAACATGCCAGAGGTTTAGCTGAGCTGATTATGCTATGTGATTAGCTAACTAGGACTATATAAACAACTGAAAACTTAAAGTTTAAGAAGATCTTTGTCTAGCAATTGATACCAGATCCCTCACTAGGGATGATGGTTCTTGACAGTGTTTGGTAGTCTAGTAACAACAGAAGAATTAAAAGATTTGTTTAGTTATTCAGTCAGAATTCCTAGCATTGTTTACAACACAAATGAACTTATTTATACATTAATTACATTCAATTTTAAAAATTTAAACCCATGACATAGCAGGAAAGATTTATAATGCAAATGACCAAGGCAAAAAGACTGTTTAGAGAAGGCAGAAAATTAATTACAAAGACTTACACAGTTAATAATGGCTTTGCACATAATACTATTGTGTTTCTTTTTCATAAGTTAAAACTAGAAACTGATTGTCATTATCAGAGAGGCCTCAGCTCTGTTGATTTTGTTAGACCTCTGGCAATTGCACTTTCACAGGTTAATGAAGGGAGAAAATTACTCAGATTCACATTATAAATAAAAATTTGATACTTTTCAATGCACAGTGAACTCCTCTGGAAGAGCCTTTGTCATGAAGAAATCTCCCCTACTAAGAGAACACCCTAAAATTGCTCTACGTGCATAGAGTACATGTTGAGTTCCCCCCCAGTTAAGCAACTGCTTTTTGTTAGCCTCCAGAAGGATCTATTAAGACAGTGACTCCCACACTGTCCCTGTAGGCACCAGGAGTCATTCTAAAGATTATTTTCCCTTTGCAGTCAGACAAGTAATGGTTCAAGTAAGAAAGGAAAGATTTGAAGTAAGCTGTACAAGAGACAGAACAAAAAAGTTTCTTTAAATAAACATAACTAGTGCCACTTAGATGCTGCAGACTGCAGGAGATGGCACGAAAGCGAGGAGAGAGATAGGAGAGAGTTTATGTATCAGCCATGTAAACAAGAGTCACAAAGCCATCATAAAAATAAACGACTTTCAGCTTTGTAATCTCTCCAATCCAGCCTTTCTCTGTTCAGAAGAGAGGGCCTCTGGCTGGAAGGTGCAGGGCTGCAAATCCTCTCAGAGGACTGAGCTAAACGCAAAGAGCTGCCTAAGGTAGACACCCAATGCTGGCCACGGCCACCCTGTCCTGGAGCTGAGCCATGGCCTCCCCACCACCCACCACCTCAGGGACACCCAACCTTGAGCAGCTCCAGAGGGTTTCCCACCAGCCCACCGCGAGTTGCCCCGCTACCACCTTGGCTTTCACTTCATGTGCTTGAGAAACTGCAGCATTTACAGGTCCCACCTCTCCCATCTCAGTCTGCCTCTCTGGCTCATGCTCTGCAGCTGCTATCAAGGAAAAATCCAACAGTTCCCTCGTCACCCAGACACTGGCGCAGAGTTCATGTTCCCCATTTACACTGACCTCTACAAAAACCTTACTTTTTTTCCAAAATCAGAACACACATTTCACTTAAACATTTTTTTATAGGGCTGCTCTGTCCCCTCAGGTAAGGCTGGGTGATTCATCATGTGTCCTGACTCAGGTGCATATCTTATTTTTGTATTTTCTAAGTTGTGAAATACCTGAGGAAGGGACTAGTGTAATATTTGCATCTCATATAGTGTTGAGAATATTATGAGTGCTTAACAATACACAGCACATCCACGTCCACGTACATGAGGGAACACAAACAGAAGAACCAAGATGGAAATGTTGCTTGTAGCAAGCAAATGAGATGTAGTAGATCAGAGCATTGCATTTCTCATGCTCCATCCACTGTGTGTCTCCAAGCTTACTTTGGCAGAGAATTAGTGCTTTTTAGGGGTTCTTTGCTGGCACTAGCAGGTTTTAAATGAACATAAAATGAGGGGAAGATGTTCCACATTGAAATAGTATGTGGCACTCTACTCAGATGTCAAATTCTAAGAGACATGTTGTCAACAGTATTGGATATAAATCTAAAGGTATCTCGTCTAAGAGACAGAACAATATTTTCACAGAGCAAGAATTAAAACGTATATCAATCTATTCTAAACATTTGGTTCACCCCTTTGATTTCAAGAATCCAGATTTCCCAAAACAAAGAAATCCTGCAAGATCTGTTTTGTGTACACCAGTGGAAGCAACACATCTGTTAATGCCAAGAAATTTAGTTAAGCACATTCAGAACAGATTTGCTGCACAATGTTAGTGGCACTGAACCTGAAAGCAGTCATTAGAGAAAGAATTTATTCTTGTGGTAACCCCAAGCAAGAGCCACCATCCAGCCAATTTAATATCAACAGCAGTAATTTCAACAATATGATATTTAACCACAATCTTAAAATGGCTCAGTCTGGAAGCAACACAATATCAGCATTTGAAAGAATGCATCCCCAGCAACATCTGAAGAGGGAGGAAAGATCCAAGGCCACAGTGGCTTTTTCGTGGAGTTCAGTGCACAGCTCTTGCTTGAACTTTTGCTTAATTGAGGTTGCAAAAGAGTAAGCTGAGGAATGAACCCAAATACCGTTTCGGTCGGCAGCAGAGTCTTCAGAGGACAGTAACAAAGGACAAGTCCTTCTCTGGGAGCGTCTGGACACAGTGCTCCACCTCAGCCTGTGTATATACCAAGGGACACTCAGGCACCCACCAACCCTGTACAGCTTTTACAGTGGTGAACCCCTAAATGCATCATCAAAGGAGACCGCAAAGTCCATAGATAAACCCTTTCTTCCTCCTGCAATTCCTTCACTTGCTTCCCTCCTCTCTTCTCCAGCAAATTCCCCCTCCCCAGAGACAAACTCCCTTCCACTCCTGCTCCCCTGAAAATGTCTACCAATGGACGATATTTTCTCTTTGCTCTCATGACCCCTAAGCAACCCCAACTCAGTGAAGCCCAGACTCCAGTCCGTGAGCCAGATGCAGTTTTTCATGACAAATCATTTGGCCTTGAAATTTTCCTGTGGCTTTTGGGAGGGAAAATGTCAGTTCAAAAAAGTTCAAATTGTTCAAATTCTGACCCAAATTGACAATGCCTCTATGAGACTGTCCTTATGAATCCTATCCTTGTGTCAGTGTATTCATTGTATGTTTTACCAGGCTACATTATCAGACCTTTCTGCAACACATTAGGTGAAATTCTATTTCCACTAAGATCAAGTTAGTTTTACAATGAGTTTCAATGGAGAACATTGCAATCATTAAGGAAAAGAAGTAGACATAAAAGCTGACAGAAACGTCCATTTCTCAATATCTGCTGCAAACAAAGCGTGCTATGAAACTGTTCCACCCAACAGACTGAAAATAATAGGACAAATGTAACATCCTCAAAATAAAGACGACTATTTTTCACCATGTTTGATATGCACTTCCATCTCAATAAGCAAAGAGGAAATAAAGAAAAAAGACACAAAAAAAGCAAAAGAATATTAATTTTTTTTTTTTTTTTTAGGTACAGAAATTTGCACTTCTAGGGATTATTGGTCTGATCTTTATTAGTCTCCATGCTCTTACAAGCCCCTCTGTTCTCCTCACTATAACACTGAAGAAACACTGTGTTTCATAGCTGGAATTTCCTTGTAGCATTCTTTGCCTCCTGAAGTTTATTGTACTTTGGGAAAGGGTAATCTCAAGATGTCACAGACAACAGAAATGTAAGGATTCCTGCTGATAGCTCCTTGACTAATTGCCATGAATGCATCCGCCATACCAGCGGGGTTTTCTCTTGGTGTCAGCATCTATTTCTCCTCTAAACCTCAGTAAAATAAGAAAGTTTTGCTGCTGAAGTAGACACTTCTATCAGTTTTTCTGTACTACCTGTGGATAATTTGAAAGGCTTAAAGTATTTCAATAAATTAAATAGGATAAGTAGGTACAAGTTCCCACAAAGGATCAGATAACTTTAGGGCATTAGGAGAGAAAATAAGACTTAATCAATGTTTCTGTAGAGGGTCTCTTGTTCCCTTATCACTTGTAAGAAAACAAATGTACTGGTCCTTATAAATCTTAGATCTTACAGGCTCCAGGAGCTGGCTATGACTAAGCATTCCCATCTGTCAGCACAGTTGCCTTGACTTAGCATTATCTAACCTCTGATGACACAAATTAAATACACCCACTTCTCATTCAAACAGCGAATGGAGCTCTTATCAGACAACTTGCTCTAAGCAAACTGATTTAGGGAAATGCATCACCAGGAACAAAGAAGTTACCCACTTGCTGGATGTCTTCAGTAACTTCAGTGTCACTGTCTTCAATCAACTACCCTTAACCAGCCTCCAGCAGTTCTGTCTAAAGCAAAAGGGTTACTGTGCTGTAACCAAAACAGCTTATAGTTCTGTACTCCAAGTCTTTCTCTTAAAATCTTTTTTTTTCTCATGCACATACACACACATTGTTGAAGTTTACCATAGCTGATTCCGAGCCAAGAACACTTCATTTTTATCACAGATTATAGTTGAAAGGCACTAAACAAGCATGCTTGTCTGATAGATTTCTTGAAAAAAAAAAAAAAAAACAAAAAACCAAAACACCCCAACCCCCAAAATTCATAACCAAGTGTTAATTTTAAACATCACAAAGATGTATTTCAACTTTTAACAGTTCTTGTCTTCATTTCTTTGCAGCTGTCATCAAAAGAGGACACTGAGGAATGAAAAACCCACTGCAGACAGACCATGGGCTTTGCACTCATGAGCATCCTAGGAGTACCAGGCACTCATCTTGGGAGGTGCTGCTCCTCTGACCAGCCCATGCAGAGCTCTACATGTACCACAAGCTGTCTGTGAAAAGGATGTCTCTAAAATGCAAGTTGAGCTGGGCTAATATTACCTTATGCTGACATAGATACACTTTTTTAAGTTATTATTTTTGCAGCAGGTGGAAAAAGCCAAGGAGTGGATCTAAAATGCATGCCTGTATAAAATCCACTGCACCCATTTGTCCTGTAAACTCAGCTTTTACATATTTAAGTTCTTGCAAGAATATTGATGGATATATTGGCCAATTTGGATGGAATTCTGAGATCACTTTTGATAGAGATCTGTGAGGACTCTGTGTGATATGTGCATAAAAAAGACTGGAAAGGAGCCCTGCTGTTAAAGCTCTGTAGCTCTTCCATTCACCTATAAGAGGAATGGAAAGAATGACGACAGTTGCAAAATTTGTCTCAGAAGTCCCATCAAGACTGAGTTATGGGCCCTGGAAGACACACGTTTCTTTACTGAGTATTTTAAACTCTTATCTTTGCAGGAAGCAAAACCAGACCATTTCTAAAACAGAACTTCTGGTGATCTTGTTGGGAGGCCTGGCTTTGCCACTGGCAGGCTCAAAACACCTTGGGTCCGTGCTTTCGATAGAGACAGAAGATGTCAATGAGCCAAACTGAAATCCTTTCCTACCTTGCCAGATAAGTGCTCATAACTGACCCCTTTCTGCTGCTGGTGAGGATGCCTTGAATATTTGTGACCTCCTTCTTCCAAAACAACCACTCAACATGTGTTTGGTGAGATGGAGGGTGCAATAAATTGATGGAGAGAAATTGCAAGAAATGGATGGAGGGAAATTGCAAGAAATAAACCAGCATCTGGTGCGATGGATTAAGTCTTGTGCAGTCAACATCTTAGTCATGTTGCCACTGATCTCTGCATCAGCACCAACTTTACCCTCATGAGTTCTTCGTTAGCATGGAAGATAACAAGATGGACATTGGAATATCACATGAAGAGACAGGTTTTAGCTGGCACCACACTGTGTGTTTGTGCACAGGTGTCCATGCTCCTCATCCCAGAGCAGATGTGTGTCATGGACACTAAGGAGAGGTTAATCTGTTGTTTGACAGTGATACATAAAGAAGATGTGAATTCATATAATCAGACAAGGTTTATTTGATAAATATGAAATCATCAACCAGCTCCAAATACACTGTTCAGGAAGCTGGCATGTTGAACTACCCGCATGCAGGGTGGTGTGGATCCCAGCCAACCTTGGCAAGATCTGGCTACTGAGGTTGTGTGAACTTGTGAAGTGTTTCACAGGTTTCAGAGGGGACTAAAATTCTTTCTGAGGAGCCAGCTGGCTGGTGATGCAGAGTCAGCACAGACACCGTGTTTCACATGATAGTACCAATTTTTCTTTGTCTTACTATATACACAGCTGAGCAAAGAGGAACTGGTCCAGAGAGATTCCTGACTTTACATTTTGAATTAAGTGAAGCACTTGTACACTGGGTGTGATGAACCAAGACAAAACTCAGAGCATCCCTTTGCTTTACAGTACTGGACAGAGGTAAAAGGAGGACATCAACAGTAGCAGTCGCTGGATGCAAACACATATATCTAAACCACTCATTTTCTTAAAATCCCAGCTCACTCAGCACTCAGAGCCGTGAGTCTTCTCGTAATGGGGCCAACCATGACCACAGCTCTCCTCCTCGTGTAGAGTCAGAAAAAGTTGCAAGGGGACAAGCTGGTATCAGCCCAGTGCTCTCTCCTGCACAGACCATCCTTAGACACATGTGGATGTGTTCTGTCATGTCCATGTCGCCTCTTTGGGTCAAGATGAAAACACAGAGGTTTAGCTTTCCCACATCTTATTTCCCATTTACTCTCATGAGCAGCAGCTTTGACACTTAAACCAATTTTGGTTTTCCAGCATCAACAGTGCCTTATTTGTGTTCCTTCTGCTCACCAACACTTGCTCTCAGCTCTCTCATTCAATGCTGTAGGTTTGGTCTGGAGATTGCCCAGCCAACTTGTTCCAGGTTTTATTTTCCCACAGGCAAACTAGCTTTAAAATTTTATTTTAATTTTAGGCCACTAAATACTGCAAAGGAGAGATACAGATTTCGGTTGAAGCAGAAACAACAAAAAGAATGTCATTGCTCATTTCTGTAAACAAACTACATTAAGTAAATGAGTGTGTTCTTTCTCTTTTGAAACCCTTAACTATCAAAAACAATGATCTCATGCTTCTGAAAACAAAGAGGAGTTTTTGAGAAATTTATTTTAAAAGGATGAAGACAGATAGGCTGCAAACAGATTTAAAGGGAAAAGCAGTATAGGTGGAAGGTACTGGCTAGCAGAGCTTTAAATGACTTTAGTGGGAGCTATAAATGTCCTGTGTGGCTCAGAGCCTGGGCCTCACTGACTGCTGGTGTGGGGACACTGCAGTGTTTCCATGTGGTGTTTGGCTCTCACCAACATTATCCTGTACCCCTTCAACACTACATACATCAAAATAAAAAATAAGTTACTTTGAGTAAATACAAAGACAAACTTTTCCTACTCCAAATAAACAAAACTGATATGGGTTTATAGCATTATGAATTGAGGTTTTTTCCTAAATTCAAAAGCAAACAGAAAATTACTTTATCTTTATCTTCCCTTCCTGTTTTGTTTGTTGGAATTTTTTATGTTGTTGCATTCTGCTTTAGTTTCTTTTGCTTTTGTTATTGCCTCTTAGTGAGCTTTTTTTCCACGCATCCCTAAATCAAAACATAACTGCTGCTTGGAAAAGCTATAGTTTTTCCCTCCTGTAGATTTTCACCCTCTCTACTCCTGGGTTTGGGGACAGGGCAGAAGCTGAGGAGACAAATGGAGCAGTTGAATTCAAGTGATGGAAATCATGGCAGCAAGCCTACAAACCTCTCTCTAATATGCTATATTATAACCTATGGCAGCATCATTTTAGCCAGGTCCAGAGCAGAGAGGTCCACTCTTTGGGGGCAATGCTCTGCTACCCAAAGCTTTTCAAGACCATCTAAACACAGAGAAGTCTGGATGGCTCCTAGCACCCAAAGCAGCTTCCCCAACCATCACCTGCTCCCCACACCCTGGGGACAGCAACAAGCAGGCAAAGCCTTGATTTGCACAATGGATATAATAAAGAAGGATTCATGTTTTCTTTGAGACCCTTTCTTTTGTTGCTGCCCCTCTAAGCACAGCGCAATGGGGCTCTGAGTAAGAGGGAAGCATGTTCTGGCAAAAGTCCTGTGTGGCTGGAGGTGAGCACTCTCCAGGGCCAGAAGGGATAACCCACCGCTAGTGGAGACATTGCTCACGGAGAGGGATCCAACAAAAACTTCAGTCCTGGGCTTACAAAGGACTAAGATGGACTTAACACTCTTAAAGGAAATAACCAGGGAGGATATATCGTGATAGCCATTGCGCAAGGGCTTTATCATCCAATGGTACTTAAGGAATTTCTCCCTTCACCCTTAATACTGAAACTGCACCAGAAACAGGCAGCTAACGTAAAACTGTCTCGGGGTGAAGTCCTACCTGGCTGTCTCACACACACACAAACACACACATATACACACACAACTTCTTCTGCTCCCTAAGAGTTCAGGGCCAGGCAGTTTATGGAATCGGACCCATATAATCCAAAATCCTTGCAAGTGGCCCCTGCTGGTGTCCCCCCAAACCACCATTGACAACTCTGCTCTCGGCAAGAAAAGTGGCTCCTTCCCGTGCTCGAGGCAAGCCGGCTCCAGTTCAAACGTTCAAGCTCTGCTGGGCTGGCTCAGGCAATGTTTATAGTTCAGTGGTACGGATGAAAACTTACACAATGCTTTATGCTGTCAAAGCAAAATGTGATCGTTCCAGACTGTGCACTGACATTATTAAAAATATCAATTAAGGCCAAAAATGCACTTTTACACTGAGCTGCTTGGATTAGATTGTAAGCAGCTCAAGGATAAGAAACACTGCTTGTTTATCTTAATCACATTTAAAAATCCAGGCCTTTATATTATCTCCTCCCACAACAGCCATTCCAAGTGACACTAGGAATTCTCCAGTGGCTTCAAATGGATTTTTTCTGCCAACACATTCCCTTTTCACTTTTAAAGTTTTGTCTCTCCTATTTTTATAACTTTCAGGAAAATACTACCAACTGGTGATTCCCCAAAAACAAAGACACAAAGCGGAAAGAATAAAAAAAGCAATGTACATCAAGAAACACACAGGACAATTTGCAACACAGTGCCAAATAAATGCTCATTTGCCTTCAGTGGAGGTCAGCGAGGCAAATCGGTGGGAACTGTTTGTAAGTACATGTTGGTGAGATACAATTGTGGCAGTTGTGTGGCCTTTTAATGATGCCTTTTGCTCTAATTTAGCTTTGGAGATCTTACAAGAAATGGAAAACACTCAGAGATCTGCAGGTTCCCAGAGTGTCTATTTAAATGTGTTCAAATAAGCCAGACTAATCTGTTTCCAAACTCCAAAATTTTATCTCTGTAAAATCTGTGAAATATTACTACAGATGATCAGTGCATTGTGTTGGATGAATATCAACAAGTCTCATTTGTGTCACATCTGGAAGTACATACAATACACATAAGAGGATACAATATAAAACTTCAGTTCTCCATTACTCTTCATACAGGACTTAACATTCTGTAAAACAGAGACTGGATTACTCCTGATTTTACCACAATCCTCCTGAAGCTTCCCTTGAAACTTGGTTATCAATGTAAACTTTAAAAGGACAGATCCTAGAGGTCTTAAGACCAGGATACATACACAAAAAGCTAGCAAAGATACACTTCTTGCAAATCTCATTTTGAAGGCATTGGTGAACCCAGCTCACAGTTTTTGAAAGCCTGAGGCTCACAACATTGCTTGAGGCTTCCAGCTGACTAAGTTGATCAAATGTTCCCTACCATATGCCAGAAAGGAAGGAGAAACCTTGCACCCCTAAAAAACCTTGTGCGTGGTGATACCTTTTTGCTGATAGGAAGATGAGAAACAGAGGTTCGGTTTAGTTACATTCACAAGTACAGAGCACTGAAGATTATTTTGAAGTTTTCCATTTCTGGGCATCTTATTCTGTTGCTCTTACTGCTTTTACCAGGACACTATTGATGCTTATCAAATGTATGCTTAACCAAACTTACTGCCTGCAGCCTGCTTGCAACACTTCTCTGGGAATAAACTTCCTGATGAGCTGTTTCCTCCTACATATCACTGACCAAAGGAACCACTGGTATCTTCTCATTTCTGAGAGACGAGGTTTTGGCCTGCTTAGGACTATTTATGACAGTGATTAACAAAAGCAGGCCAGAAGAATGGCTACACTTGAAGAATACCTGTCTCAGTGACAGAAGGACATCTAGACTTAGTCCCATGTTATCAAGGCACATATTTAATGCAAAGAATTACCTTCTAACACAGAGAACTCTTGTGCTGCAATCGAACACTAGTCCTGAGCAGGGCACTCATGTACAGAAAAGAAAATGGAAACTCTTTCCTCGCTGCACCTCTGACTTCTCACCCAACTTCTGCAATGGGCACTGGGAGGGCATTTTCCGTGTGGGACGGAAAAACCAGAAAACATAATTTCTGTGCCTTTTCAATAACACCTCTGTCCACAGCAACAGTCTCCATGTACATAAAGACTGCAGAACAGTCAGTTGGACTCTTGGCAGACGTTACATGGTGGAGCAGCTGAGCATGTGGCTGTTACCAGCAAGAGCAGCTCTGCAGCTACAACTACACCAAGATCTAATGTTATTTTTACTGCACACTGGCTGTTTAGTATTAGTAATTATGCACATTTCTGAGGTTTCCTTTTTGCATGAAAAAAACCAACCCATAACAAACAAGGCAAACACTCAGCATCCTGCAGCTTGAAATACAAGGCCATGGACTGTAAGGGCTTTTACAACATCCTAGGTGAGATCCATTGTGTAACACTGAGATTCTGTTAGAAAGTGAAGGACACTCCTCTCCTGCAGGCCTGGTGAGACAAGGATGCAAAACAGAAGGGACATTAAAATAAAATTCCCTTTTTTATATTATCTATGATTCTTTTCTCCATTTTGCTGGCAGCTTGATACCTTATGAATGCAAACATCCCTTGACTCTACACCTTCAAGAAGTTAGCTTCTGAGCCTATGATTTAACCTTTAATGAGCAAAATAGGAGCAGTTTTCTGACATATTCACATTCATTTAAATCTATACAACTGGATTCACTTAGATCCAGGCCATGCTGGTAGAGTTCCCTCCTCAAAACAATGTTTCTCCTGAACAAGACTCTTTGCCCATAATATATGCCAAAACCTTCTTAAATTAAGGCCATAAATTAAAACAGAAGAAATATGAATACAACAAAAATCTATTGCAGTCTTTAAAAGTAAACAAACTTTGTAATTGACTGATCTTTAAGTCAGGACTCCAGCAATGGGGAGGAGAAGAGAATTATACAAGTCACCAGCTTTTCCCTACCATGGTCCCGTCCCAGGTCCTCTAAAAAGCTCATTCTTGGAGGCTTAATTCTGACTTGCAGCAACTGACTCTATTTGTCCTAAACGTTCAGCTGAAAATATGTTCTACATTACAGTATTGCCCAGAGAGTCTTTTAAAAGCCTTGTGATCACTGAAGTTAAAAGTCTGATGAGTAATGTTGTTCTGTCTAAAGTATATGTCGTTCCCTTTGCCTTCTTGCTTTATTTTGAGACCGATATACTTAAAATAGTTTTAAATAAATATGGAGATTATTATCCAATCTATAAGATTTAATTTAGCATTTATATGGGTTTTAAATTTATGCCAACACTTTCCTTCATTTCAACCTTTGGCAACTGTTCACTATTCATGACTCCAAACGCTGCAGACACATGTCTGATCATTTTAGGATATTTACAGTTGTAGCCAATGAAGACAGTGCTGATTTTAATTAAAGCTCTAATTGCTTTCTGAGACAACAACAAGAAATCCTGATCACATGAAATTGTGACTAGCTCCTTTAAGAGCTGGTGGCTGAGCACTGCCAGAAACAGCATTGTCCATCACTTCCTATTGGGTGGGTATAAATAAATCCTAAATCATCACTCCTGATATTATCCGTGGCAGTTTGGTAATCCAGCCCGATTGTAAACATCCTTCTTTCCAAAGAACCAGAATATGGACTGGACAAAGAAAAAAAGCAATCCATAAATTAACTGTTTTGTCAGTCTGTCCCTGCCTTAGGAAACTTTTTGCCAGCAGCTAGGACAAACATATATATTACAGCAATTCCTGAGGTGGAGTGGACAAATCAGGAGACAGGAACCTATGCTCAGTCACTTCCATGTCACCAGTTCAAGTCTATCCAATCTCTCCCTGTGCTGCCTTAAGCTTGTACTACAGCACCCATGTTTCCCAGACTTTCCCAGATACCCTTACTTTTTGCTCTCATTTGAAGGACACCCCCCATGCCATTCATTTACATGCCCACTCCAGCCATTACTGATATGGAAAACTCCTGCATTTTGGAAGCCACCCTTTCAGGTGCTTGGGCAGCTGGAAGCATGGCTGTGGCTCAGTCACCCACCCGCAGGGACCACCAGCAAGAGTCCTCCCAGCTTGACCCAGGCACCATGGGTGGCTGGGAGGAGCCTCAGTGGCCTTTGGACAGTTTCTCCAGGCACACGTCCATGTCAGAAGTCACCAGGATGCCCAGGACAGCTGGTCCCATGCCGGCAGCCTTGGGTGCTTCCCCACACGGGGCCAGGCTGTGCTGCTGTGTGCAGGATGCTCCGTGCATAAATAAATGACTCCAGCCTCGGGGCTCTCTGCAGCACTAAACTGCTGTTTAGGAACATCCATCACCCGCTCAGCCAGCCTGTGACTTGACAGAGCCTCCAGAGCCATCAGCTGCCATGATCTCTGCCTCAGAGAAATGGAGATTATGCACCAGCTCTGCACCTATGCACCAGCACCTGTGCACCAGCCTGGGCCATCCCACGGGCACTTGGTGACCACCCTGAGCGCACTCAAGGGCCTTTGCTGCATGCAAAGCAAAGGCAATGTTTGGTTGCTTTTTGTAGGCTTCCTTCAAGTAATTTGGAGAGCCACTTACAGAGTTTACATATTTAAACATATTACATCATTCTGCTGGGAAGATTTTATTCCTTGTTCATTATTACCACTGTATTCTGGAAAACAACAGCAACTTGGATATATCATTAGTATTTTCTGACAATTAGACAAAACATTGCAAGGTCTCTCTGTACAAAACATTTTCAGGTTCATCAAACATAACTGTGTGGGCCATGCCAAGAAACAGCCTTTTAATGTGGCTCTTGATGGGAGCTGTTAGCCTGTCTATAAATGCTTACCAAACTATCCCAATATAATTTTTCTTTGTGCTGAAATGTAAATACATTTGGTCTCTTCTGGGCAACACAAGATATAAGCTCCTAACCACCAGCCAATAATAACGTTGAGTTCTTGGGAGTGCAAATATGCTTACATAGTTATAACCAACAGCTGCTTTGTGAAATGACCTGCCAGACATTAACACTGATGGGATGTTTGAGGTGTGATTATACAGCTACTTCAGGCAAGGAAAGCCTTGCCTAAGGGCTGCAGGAAGGAGCTTTTATGGTCAGCAGTGACTGGTGAAGACAGTCCCACCCACATCTCTCAGTGATTAAAACCTCCCAACTCTCAATTGCTGACAACCTCCTTAGTTCCTCTAAAGCACCTTAAAGCTGTTTGGCTCCATTTCCAACAGACTATTAAGTTATTCAACACTGACTCTTTTCTCAAGACCTCCTGTATCTTATTGCATGTAAATCAAACAAAATTTCACACTAATCCTTTTGACTTGCTCTAGTCTGCTTCGAGTGCTCATGTGCACACTGCAGGGCAGCAGCAAAGACTGCCTGCAAAAACCTACAGGTTTCCAAACCCCTTCTTTGTTAATGGAAATGCTGAAAATCCCACTCTGTTGGTCGGAACAGCCCATGACAGAACAGAATAAGACCCTTTGTAACTACAGGCAACAAGCTTTTGCATTTCCTCAGTGATACCTTACAGCATTTAAATGCAAGAGAAGGATCTGTACATGAGTTATAAAAGAACGTCTGGTTGGAGCCACTCCTATAACACAGATACACTTTCCACTGTTCAATTGCACTGGCATCTGAACATTACCTGTGCGAGGGAGCATCCCTGGTACAAACAGTTCAGCAAAGTATTGTAAAAACCAGTTGAGGGAAAAGTTCTTTTGTGCCAAAAAAAAAAAATTAACCCACGAGTCATCACAGCCAATCTTTATAAGGGAGAAAAAGGGGACTGATAAATGAAAACTATCCATCAAATGCTGACAAGGCCTCATCAGTTATTCCCAAGCTCAAAACTTATTATTTCTTATATAATTTTCACATTTTTGTCAAGTTCTGCCTGCAGTTAAATCCCCCCATGCAGTTAAATCCCCTTTAGCCTGACTGATGTCAATTGGTTTACATGCGTTTAACTGGCAATGGGATTTTTTTCCCCAATGGTAATGCCAACAGAATGGAGTACTGATCGCCTGAAAGTCAGGAAGACCCTTGGGATGCAGCACCATGGACCCCGTACTTGTTCTGCCCCTGAAACTGTTGATTTCAATGACTGCTTCATAGCTGGGACCATGTATTGGCTACAGGAATCCAGGGGAAAGACCAAAGGCTAATGTTGCTCTCAGTTTTCAAATCAAACAGGATATACATCAAATCAATACCAAATTCTTCATTTGCAGAGCATTTAAATTAGTATTCTTCAGAAGCTGTTGAGCTGCACAGGGCACATAATAAAATCCAGGCTAAGTGATTGATAATGTACCACGCAGACCTCAAACTCTGGCGCATTAAATTGAAAAGCCCTTTAATTATACCTCACCAACTATTATCTCCAAACTCCCAGCCCTGTAACAAAACATAGAGAATCTGTGGAGGATCCCCTTAATTAACCTGTTCATCAGCTTTTTCCACTGTTTGCTGTATTTTCATGTGCTGCTTTGACAATTACTCATATTTTATGCTTCTGAAATATTGGCATACACTTGCAGTCAAAAGCCTTGGGTGATGCAAGGAGAATCCCTCCATCAGCTTCAATGGACTTTCAGGCAAAGCCTGAAGACCTACAATTTCAAGCTGTATTAGCCAGGCATCTGGTTTATTCCTATATTTTTGGGGAATATTATTATGCACCTTTTTACACCCTCACGTTCTTCTGGAGATACCATCTAGCTGGTTTTGTATTTGAATGAACTTACAAATGAGGTATCTGCATGTCCAGATTAATATACAGGTATACAAGCCAGAGACTAATTTTTCCAGCTCTAGCTGCAAATCACACTTTAGGTTCTGCATCAGTGAGGTGCAAACTGCTGGCCAAATAACTACAGCCCCAGTATTGCAACCCCTGGAAATGGCTAGTAAAAAATTCACATACTAGTAAAAAAAAAAAAATCTTGTGATTCACTGGCATTCAAGAGTTTTAGTGATGCCTTATGCATTATGCAATGGTTTTTTGGTGTTTATTCCCAGGGTTGAATGTATATTCATGACCTGGTAGCACTGGGATTATCTACAGGTTGGCTGGATATGAAGAAAAGGAAGAATTCAGAGCTCTTTGTGGGTCAGGCTTTCCTTCAGATATCACTTGAAAAGCTTCAACAACCAAAAAGGCTGAGGTAGGCTGACAATAAGGATATTTGGAAATTCCTTCTCTATACCTTAGCAATATTTAAGGTTGAGAAGTGGTACAAGATTTACAACACATTTTGATTCTTTTGATAAAGAGACTTTTGGGACAGTTCCAGGACTATTTTGCAAGGACTCAAACAAAAAAGTCCATCTCTTGCAGCTTCCGACTATGATGGGTGGCTGTCATTTTACATATATTAAGAACATTTTTTCTCCACCTTAAATAATCTTTCATATTTAATTCCCTCTGGTTCTTTTCACTTAACTTTAGTAATGCCACGTATTTGTGTCAAAAATGCAAACAACTTTGGCAGATCATAAAATGTCATCTTACTCCGCCACAGAGAACTACTGGTAGCAGGGAGATTAAAACCATCTACACAGACTTCTACTGCAGTTCCAATTAATTGATGAATTCTACCCAGTGAGTAAATTTTTCCATATTTCCTGATTGATTTGGAAGCTACATCACACTGAAGTTGAAACGCTGCTTGATAAAGATGAACTTTAAACAAAACCTCACGCCTTTTGTGTTAATGCACAACAGTATTATGCCAGCGCCAACACCAAGCAAACAAATATAATTTTCTAATTATATCAAAAATATTAAAATTATGACAAGATGGCTTTCATTCTTTAACTATTTCATTTGAACTTACTTTGTGGTGCTTCTAAGGAATGTTTGGATTATTTACTTTCATACGCTAGGTCTCCTTTGGACAAACTTAAAGACAATGGAGATGGGCAATCTTACAAATGACAAGGGCCCATTTTCTTTACATTTTGAGGAAGGACCAAACAACAGTACATTGGTTCAATCCTGCTACATAGGGACTAGGGAAGAAGATATGCAAGTCAGATGTCCTATAGAACTATACAATTTTAGCACTGGGTCCTACATCTGGTTAATATATGTAGGTGCTTCTGAAACACAAAAAACAACAGGCAATTTACAATAATCAAATCATAAAATTATATGAACTACAATGTTCTCTCATTTTTATTCATTTGGAAAAAAATAAAAATCCCTCTCCTGGCTTCATTTTTTTTGTGCTCATGTTGTCCTACAAGAAGTGATGCTGTTTCCCTAAGAGATGCTGAAGTTCTCCCAGCTTTGCCTGGTACCACTCCAGTGACCCACACTGCTCAGGGCCGCAGTGTTGGGTGCAGTGCTCCATGGCTTTACCTCACCAACGACCTCATCGAGATCCCAGCTCAACTGTGTATGTTGCTTCACAAGATTTAAGTGTGATCAATATGCCCTTTTGTCTTGTTCAAAATGCTTTGAAGTGTGAAATGTCACTATTATTTAAAGTGAGTATTACATGGTAAAAGTAATTAGTATCATGTGTGGAGTTGTAAAACAGATGATTTTTCTCTTGTGTATGCATTGGACATCATCTTTACATTTCTAAAAGTTCTGCCCTTAGGGAAGATATGTTCATAGGTCTCATGGTTATCCATTTCCATGGTTCTTTATATCTAAAATAAGTTTAGATGGAAAATATGTGTTTAGATCTTGGGATATGACAATACCAGAAGCAATATTGAAACTTTTTCAGCTTTTTGACATTGCACTCTTGTTCTGGAAAGCCCAAACTCTGGATATGCAACCAATGGGTAAATGAAACATGAAGCAGAAAACAGAGACCTGAGGCCCACAAAACTTTATAGAGATTTGCCCACGGTCCAACAGGACATTTATAGCAAGGACAAGAACTGAACACAGACTTTCTGTCACGTAGTATAAACACATTACCACTCTTCCTCCATCATCTTACGCCTCTACTTCAGCTGAAAAATTGGCTGTAAGTTTAAGCCAAGTTACAACAGCTGGAGAAATATACTGGTCCCTAGTTACTGCAAAGCCTTGTGTCACAAATCTGACAGAAATCAGTGATTTCTTTAATATGCCAATAGCTTTCTCATTTACTCCCTCTTCCTGATCTCCAGCATCTCCTTAGCTGCACACATGGGCTGGTTCAGTTCTTTAATATTATTTGCATTCAATAGTGCTTATGCAAACAGTATTTTTAGTTAACATGCAATTTGGATAGGAATAGCATTCCAAATCTAACATTTATCTTGATTACTTTAAGCTAACTGTACCCACAGGTTCTAAAATGCCAGTTTGGAAACTGCTCTGGGCACAAAATAATATGAGATCACTAATTAACTAGGAAGTTTTAAAAGAAGATCTGATTTAGGCCCTGATTCAGCAAACAAATAACATTAAGCATGAGTAACCCCATGGAAAACATGTGAAGTCATTGCATAAATCACACAACATTAAGTGCACGCTGAAAGCACCTTACTGAAACAGAGCCGGATTTAAAAGTCTCGTATTCTCTTTAATGGAGCGTACTCCAACCAAGTGCCTGGTGTGTTGTGGTTTCCTCTTCTACGTTAGGGCAAATGGTCTGAACACAGGGCCAAGAGCCAGGAATTCCTGCTCTCCTAATCTCCTTCTCAAACTGTCTGTCTGAGTATTGGACGAGTCCACTAACATGACTGCATCCCAGACTATCACTTGAAAAATGGGGGAAAAAGTTTCTACTCAGCAACCTCCTCCACAAAACTATGGTTAGGATCAATTATTTATTTAAAAGTCTGTGTGATTCACTTTTAAGGTCTTCTAATATAACACATTTTCTACTGCCCCTAATCAACTTTCCAAAGTTATGCACCCTGCATATCTCTTCACCTATTGTATTCTGGGGTTTTTAATTAACAAATGTCATGATTTAAGCACTGACATGCAGAGGAACAGCAACTGAGGTGCTGCTTTCCCACAGCAAAGATCTGGCACAAAAGGCTGATGAGTCCCTGAACTGCACAACCCTGGCAGGAGGCTGTGGCTGGCAGCCTTTTCAGGCAGCCTTGGCACACATCTGGTACCAACTCCATCACATCAGCTCCGTGTTCTGCTGCTGGACACCACAAATTCAGCACTCACATTTGCCTGGGAGTGTGATCTCCTCACTTAATCTCCCTGATATCACTGACTTTTATTAAGCCTTACAAAAATAACGAAGTGGAAATAAAGCCAATAGGTGCCTAATGAGATCTGACTTGCAATTCCAGTGTCACGCTTTAGTTCTTCCTCAGGTGAGTAGTTCTTGCTGACACTGCTCATCCCTCTGATTTTAAAGGAAATTCTCAGGTAATGACTTAACTGGCCACTACTGGGTGCATGGCACAGCAGGAAATACCAAGAAAGGAAAATGAAGGGAAGCTAAAGATCACAATAAGGGTTTCTCTGGTTTTACCCATCCTGGTGCTCCCTGTGATGCACGATGTCCATAACTAGTGGTTGTTACTGAGAGCTGTAAGTTCATAGAACAGTCAGAAAAAGGGAGGCAGTAGGAACAGATGAGGAAGAGCGGTTTCTGAAGGAGGCTCTGATGTGAGGGATGAAGTTTAGAAAAATAAGAGAATCCTGTTCTTTTTCCCTTTAGCAAACAAAGAACAGAGCCCTTGCTGTTCATATGAGCTCGTGGCAGGGACTGTGCAGCAAAAGGAAGGGAACTCTGGGCAAACAGGGGCCAGTGTGGAAAAAGCAAGTGTGGCATGTACTAAACTAAGACATCTCTCTCACTTAACCTTTCCTGGCATCTCATATTCTTCAGGCAATGATACACTGAAAACTTTCAACAAGTGCCCATTACTTCTCATAGCAGATATGACACCTGACCACTGCACTGTTACCTGCTAATAAGCATGCTAAGAAAATGGAAAAATATCATCCCAGGCTTTGTGATAAGACAATGCTGTCTTCTTAGCCATGACTTAGACGTTTTCAAACAGTATTTCCTGTACCGTTCCGCTGATACATTTTTTTTTCTTACGAATTTTTACCTTGACAAATATTGCAGGGTCTCTGAACAGTGTGAGAATAGTAACTCCTGGTAGTGTATTTATCAGAAAATGCACTCCCACCACTAAAGGTGGATGAAAGATATTTTTTTAATTGAGTTCCTGGGATAATATTTTTCAAAAGCACAAAAATGCTCACAAAACTACAACCTGCAAATTATGTTTTAATTTGGAGCTTTACCAAGACCTAACACTCACACGAGCAAAGAGGGGCAGAGAGAGTGAGACAGGCTTTCCTCCCATCCCTGCCTTTGAGGCTGACTTGAATTTATTTTGAATTCAGAAATCTGTCAGCTCGTTGTCTCACCCTGAGCCACTGGGAGCACAGGCGTGTGTGAGCTCCTCTGTGTGAAGGCAGCTGGGTGAAAATATTTTGCCTGATCTCCATATTTAAGGGTCTGTCATATTCCCTGAACAAGCTACAATTTCACTCATGACTGAAGAAAGCCAGTAGAGCCACACAAATATTAGCAGCTACATAATGGCTGCATCTGTTTTAATTTTTAGGGGCTTTTCAAATAATGATTGTTATTAAAACAAAGTGTATTTTGTCACAGATGCTCCCAACAAAGACTAATTGGCTGCACAATTACCAGGCTTTGGCTGAATGGGCGCTGGTGCAGAAAACTGGGTCTGCCCAGGGTCAGTGCCCTGGTGCCCTGCTTGGGTTGAGGAAAACCCAAGGGCCATGAGGAGTTCCTGGTTTAATCTCAAAAATACAGGGTCAGAAATCCACCCTGCATAGCCAGGAACCACCAAGGAAAGAGTGCTTTGATCTGGTTCATTTTTGGGTTTAGATCTGAAGCTTTATGAGCGTGATAGAAGACACTCTCCAGGTTCTGGAAGTTTTGGGAAGTGTGAGGCCAGAGGAGGTTTGCCTTGTGAACCTACACTTTACACAGCCCTGTAAAGCAACAAAACCCAGGAGCTGCCACAGGTCACTTTGCCTTGATCCTGAGGAAAAGACAGGGTGAAGCTGTGACCCTACAAGCCATTCTTCAGTCCCATATCTACTCTGTCCAGAGCTTAGGATGAAGGGTTTTATTCAAACATAGCTTTCTTTTTTTGACTTGCTTTTAAATAGTGATACCAAAACTTGTTCTCCCCTGAAAGGGCTCATCCATTCCGGTTGCATACGGTCTACATAACTGGAAGCCAATATTTTTTAGACAAACATTGATCTCTGGAAGCTCTCATTATTTCAGTGAATCAGATCAAACCCCAACATTCTCCAGAAAAGTGAGTGTTTAAAAAGAAATTTTCCTTATTTTTAATTCAGGATGTTTTGTTCTTCTTTAAAAGCAATTTTAATTATATTTCAGCTTTGAATTAATTTCCACAAGATGCGTAAGTTATTATTCTTCATTTAGACTGTGTCACTGGAAGCATTTCATTACACGATAAAAAACCCCACAAGCCTGTCTGGCCTCAGGGTAGAAATGACTGGAATGACATCTCTGTATTTTTAGTTCAAGAATTAAATGTGTATGGGCTGCAGCTCCAGTCCCTTGTGGCAGGCATCCTCCAGGAGGAGATGGCACAGCAGGCATCACGACAAAGGAAAGCAAAGTTGGTGATAGAAGGCAGGCAAGAGACTAACGACAACCAAACTTCTCTGAATTTTACAGACACATGGAAAAGCCCATGGAAAACTACATCAAGTCTAAAAAGAAAAGGAGGAGCAACCATTTGGTACATCTGATGGAATTGCAATAATCCATAGGAATATAAAGTGTCAGATAATTGCTAAGCATTTTTCCAACAGGAAGGTGAGGCAACTGCAGTAAACGGATTCGGACTGTGGGTGCAGAGTCCTGACAAGCTTTAGCTATCAGAGTTGCTGGGCTGTATTCTCTGTTCGAAGATTTACGTGTTCAGGCACAAAAACCAGATCCTTCACTCAGCACTGATACTACGTTTCAGTAGAGATTATTCAGCATCCAAATTATATGCTCAGCAAGATCACCTCCATTTTGATAATTGCCTCATGAATGCATAACACAGCAGCGTGGGGATTTGTATTCCCAGGAATGTCTGCTATCAGGCATCAATTGTTAGTCTGCCAGTGATGTGGCTCACCAATTGATAAAGAAGAGGCACAGAGCACTCTTGGAAGATTATCAGCGAGAATCTTATTTAGGCACGACCCTGTGTTCTATGTGATACAACAAATTTCAGAGCGGCTGTGCAGGAAAAGGTCAGGTCTCAGAACAACTTCTGCAGGTCTGGTAGAGAGTAAAGCCCTGCACCCTTCCCATAGAGGATGCAGTGTGCAATACTCTCTGCCCTTGCTGACACCTCCAATCAACGCAAAGGGACGTTTTAGAGACACTGATAGTATTGTTGAGATAAAAAAAAAATACTCCATCTATTATAAACCTTTTACTGAAGGCTTGCAAATTACTTCTCTCCATTGGGTGCACAAGGAGACAGGATCTGGCATCCCTGAAGTGAAAAATACCTCAATTACTCATCACTCCCTTAACCTCAGATACCCCAGTAATTGCTGTGAGTCAGTGAGGCACTTCCAGTAAGTGCTCCATACAGGGGCTGATATCCTCTCTGCTCTTTCCCAAAACAGCAACCACTTGAGTAGGAGCAGCAGCACTGCTGTGTGCACACAACTCCCTGGGAGAGAGGAGGTGCAGGGACCAGGCAGGAAAGCTGCGTGCCTGGCTGAGGGGCGCAGCACAGCCCCCACGGACAGCAGTAGGGGCTGTACTGCAAGGGGAGATTTACAGATGGTGCCAGAGACAAATGTGTCACACTGAGGAAGGAGAATGTAAAGAAGGAGAGTTTTGGATGTGCATTCATCCTTCAGAGCCACAGTAGTAATTATCACTGATTAGAGGAAAAGCAGCGGCCGCTCACCTCACAAGGGTGAGAGCAGGTGCAGCTACCTCAGCACCACAGCACAGGTCCAGAATGCATTTCTGAAGAAATCTCCCAGCTGCTTTGATTTGTGCTGCCAAGGGGGCTTATGGACAGCCAAAGAGCATCTTTTCGGATGATGCTCAAATAACTGACACACACACCCCACAAATGGGTGCTGTGGGCATCCATGGGGCTGGTCCAAAGTGCAACAGTTGAAATACACAGTGTGCAAACATCAGCTCCTCTCAGGTGCAGATTCACTCCCTCTTGCATATTATTTACTACTGTGTATGTAGCAGCATGGGGATTCCTCAGCAGTTCTGAGTGTCCTGAGCTCCAAATGCAGGAACAGCATGTGATCCCTTCCACAAGATGTATTTTTCAAGACTGAAAGTCCAAGCTAACTATTCTCTGTCACTTAGATGACTGTGGACTGGAAAGTGCTGAGCACAGCTAGTAAGTGAACAAAAAGATTGGTCAGAGAGATGGTTTCCTTCAGCTATAAAAAGAGGACATTCAGATCTTAACGTATTTGAGGCATGCAAAAATATTCTGCTCTAAGAATTACAGGCCCAGCCAGGAAATGCCTGTTGTCACCACACTGCACCCTGTGGCTACTAAACTTGCAAAAGAGGGGAGAGTCATGCACAGGTCTCCATCATCCATTTAATCATCCCAAGACACTGCTCTGAGTTTGGGAAAGTTCAGTGCTTTTTATTCTTTCATTTTTTTCCACACACAAATATGACAGAAATTTATTTTACAGTGTTAGATTT
The DNA here is from genome assembly GCA_013400235.1 of Oriolus oriolus. Taxonomy (NCBI): domain Eukaryota; kingdom Metazoa; phylum Chordata; class Aves; order Passeriformes; family Corvidae; genus Oriolus; species Oriolus oriolus. The sequence continues at coordinate 537,643 of VXBT01003828.1, forward strand.
GTGAAAATTTCTCTCACATTTTGCTACAAAACCAAGAATACTTGAAGAAGACATGCAGCCATCACAGGAGGTTGTTTCATTCAGAGGCTTGAACAACTGCTATGGTTGCTGCCTCCCTCCTAAAGGGCTGTGATTTTTGAGATGTTTTTTTCATAATCTTGTTGCCAGCTTAGGTAAGAGCAGTTCTTCCACGCTATCTCAGCATGACTGCAACTCAAGCATTTTCACTGCACAACCCCAACTTTTGGCTTCCCCGAGACTCCGTCCTGTTTGGCTGCTTCCCCTGACAGAAATAGTCCTTCAATCCATATTCCTGCAAATATTAAGTCTATACATGTGGCCCTGATTTGCAACCTCTCTGCAACTCCAGTGCTGAATCTGGGCCATTTGTTCAGTGGAAAGGGCCAAAGTTATTACTGCAGGTAACCACAACTCAGAGCTGCAAATCAGCATAGAAATGATAAGTCAGTAGAAGCACTAACAGTCAAGTACCCTGATACAGATCCCATAAAACCAGCACTTTGCCAAACTGCTTAGGCCAAAAATCCTTCAGCAGATCCCTTATGACTAACTTTTTAGAAAACATAATTTGAAAACCATTGGACAGATCAGCAACCAAAAGATAATATCACTGAAAGTCCAAACTATGTGGGTTTTCTTTTTTCTATAAACAAGCAGGACCATATTCTGTTCTCATTTACAGCCATGAGGATGGCTGGTGTCAGCAAAGAGCCAGTCAAGATTTAAATTCACAAAACCCATAAAAATTAAGTTCAGGTTATTTCTGTGGCTGAATTTTTTGTTCTTGAACACAAAGAAAAAGCTAAGATACAATTTCAACAGTCTTAGGACAGCAGGGAAACACAAGAGAAGTTTTCCTATGTCCCAGACTACTGCAACAGCAGCAAGGAGGCCTGAATCAGAGTTAGAAAGTAGAGAGGGCAGCTGGCTTGCAGATGAAGAAAGAGATAAATCAGTGTGCCGCTGGGATGGAACAGAGCAGTCAGTAAATTTCCACCTTCCTGTGCTGGATCTCTCAGTTCCATTCTCAGTTACCCAAAAATTCCACCTGAAAACTAGCAGCAAGTAAATCCTATAGAATGAAGCAGAAGAGAATAAGGGACAATAAGTGAATTACAACATTCAGGAAATGAAACCATCCCAATCACTTGCATCAGAATTACAAGAAATTCATTAAATTGGCACTGGGCCACCTAGAACAAGCTGAATTAGCTGAACAATGAAATGTTAATTCTTTAGTTTTGCCTTCTGTTTTACCCAATTAACTGTTAAAAAACACTCTGTAACTTTGCCATTAGCCAAAAAAAAGGGAAAAAGATAAAACCCTCCCCAGAGATACAAATATGCAGAGGTCCGGAGCACATGAACTCCTGGGAAAGATGAAAGATCTGGGGTTATTTCATCAGAGAGGACTATGGAAAGACACACAAAGGGTTTTCAAACAAATTCATGAAAGGGTAGCTTCAAACTTGCAGATTTCTGTTTAAATTTCTGCAAATGAGATGAAGTTTTAGGAAAAGAACATTTTCAAACAGTGCATTTGTGTTGGAACAGATGCCACTGCAAGGGTTGTGGCCATCTCCTTGCTGGAGCTGCTAGGTAAAACACAAGAGTCACTGTCTCCATCACGGAGTAGGGGATAGACTGGGCAAGGACAATCTCTTGAGGGCCATATTTTCTATGATTTGTTTTGCACACAACATGCCCCCAACCTTGGCAAGCAGCGTTTCAAAAGGTGATCTGTCGATGATGAACAACAGGCCACACCAGTGTTGCCTGTCCAAGGCACTGGGCTCTCATGTGCCTCTGGTGAGATAAAAGATGGGGGTCCCCCTGTGCAACATCCAGCTGTGAAACATCAGACACTTGACAGCATCATCCTTGTGACAAATCTGAACCACAGCTAAAGGATCCCAGGAGTCTCTTAATCAATACACGTTTCCTTTAAAATATCCTTATAATTCATTTTGCAGCAGTGGTAGCAAATGGCTTAAGCATGCAAAGGGTCATTTTAGGTAACTCTCCAAAGGGTACCCTCCATTACCTGCAAGTTTGAGAAATATCCATTACAGATATCCTTTAAACTTGGTAATGAGCCATATTTAATAGGTTGTGGGGGTTTTATGTAAGTAAATTTGAAGCAGATTCTCCAAGTAATGAAACAAAGTTGGCGAGCTAGAATTTCACCATGTGGCTGAGCGCTGGCATCACAAGTACGTGGGGGTGCTCGGGGCCCTGCGTCTGTCCCAGGCATTTGGCAAAAAGCCTCTATTCTGTTTCTACTGCCACATGAGGCTTTTATGTTCAAAGAATTTAAATGTTTCCTGTTCCTGCCCATCCATTTATCATTTTTCTGAATGAAAACCTAACAAAGATTTTAACAAGCACATCGTTATTTCAGGTATCTCATTTTTAGGCACCAGCTAGAAACAACAGATACAAGAACCTGAAATACACATTACTCATTCTGGCACTTGAATCTCAAATTAAATCTGACTAACCAAAGGGCAAGTTTAACTGTATACTTGAATAAAAACATCGGGAATAATTCTGGACAGGACTGTATAGCACTGTGTCTGCCATGATGTATCTATAATCCGCTTTTCCCCTAGGTATCCCCTGGGCACAGTCAGAATCAAATAGTATTTTACTGAATTTTGCAGCTCTTATTATCCTGTGCTTAATCAACCTTTGCTCTTCTAGATTTCCCAGTTTGCAAAACTAATTATAATGAATTGGCCGGCATGTGTGAGCACTGCTGCCCTTCACTGTCCCAAAAAGGACTGCCCAAACATGTACTACGGGTCAGCAATAAGTTAATAACCACAGACAAATTTGAACAGATGCTGCTAGCAGAGGGCTTGTGCTCTTGGAACTGGAGAACAATGCTCCATCCTTGCTGCCCTTTTGGAATTAGACTTACCTCCTATTGCAATAAGAGATCTTCTATTTAGATAGATAGAAAGAAAGATAGAAAGATATCTAAGGACTGATATTTTTAATTATTGCTATTATCATCATTATCGTAGTTGATCTGCTGTATTTATACACATTATTGTTGGGGGAATACCACAGACATCCCCCAAGCATGTAATAAATAAATGCCTCCCACCATCCAATTGGTCAGGAACAACAAACTGTGGTGAGTTTTAAAGCAGATGTGCACAGATTTTACAAGGGAAAATCTATGGTGCAAAATTGCACTGCTACAGTAAAGCACTCGAGTGAAAAAGACTTACATTCAGCCTTGCAGCAACACTTAACGTTTTTACTCTACAGAGCCAGATATCTGTCCCCGAGTACTTTTGCCTCTCTCATCTAGATTATAACTCCCGCAGAATAAAAACTGTCACCATCAACATAAAAAGATCCCTTGACTGCTGACCCGATTTTTTTTCATCCCCTAGAAAACAAGCATTTGAAACTCTGATTAAACGGGACACGCAGGAACCTACTCTCTTCTCCCCAGCGGTGACAAAAATAGCTTTTCTGAGCAAGCACGTCAAGAGTAAACACAAGCTGCTACAATAAAAGAGAAAGTTTGATTTCATAATTCTTCCTTGTGCAAGGAAGCCTTTTAAAGAGAATATTAGGCTAGGCAGGACCCTAGACAAAGCAGGGGAAGTCCCATGGCAGCCACACAATAAATGGCAGCACCATTAACATTAGGTCATAACCTCCATGTCGCTGAGCCTTTGTGTGCGCTGAGCCTGGTGCGCTCAGAGCTGCTGACAGCTGTTCCAGGGCAACACATGGCCAAGGAGAAAAGCAGCAGCCAGCAAGGGGTTAAAACCTTGCTTTGGGGTTTTTTGCTGTAAGCAGCACCCCTTGAACTTGCTATTATCTTCCTGTCATCTCCTGCAGACCTGTCCAAAAACATGGGCGGGTGAAATAGGTCTCTGAATTCAATGTAACCATGCCAGGTGCTTTCCTTTCCAGTATAAAATAGCTGTGCCTTTCCTGTGCTGCTTTTAAAATGGGCACTAGTTTCTAGCACTTGTGTCAGAGATGCATCATCCAGACTTATTCAAAGACACCATCAGTTTTGCACTGAAATTAACTGCTCTTGTGTTCTGGCTTACTGAGATTCTCTTTATCAAATTAAGAAAAGAATGCATTTGTAAATCCAAAACTTTGAATTCCTCCATTCAAAACAGCAAACAACAGACCAGCACGCTGCTTCACACTCCAATAACAAGTTTATCTCAGACATCAGATGTGCCATAAACATTATCTTTACAACCTTTTTTTTAAGTAACAAAAACAAGCATTCTTTAGTCTCATGGCTTTTCTCGAAGTGCTGGCAACAGATTATTTCTGAACAGAACATATTCCTAAAGTCCAAGCATTGCATATAATAAAAAGATGAAGCTTTTTTTGACCATCTTGTGGCTACTGCCAAAAAGCATTAAACTATCTTCCTGTCAGGAGTTCACATTTACTCCTGAGAAACAACATGCACTGGATGGAGCTGATAAATAATTCAACAGGGAAATTCTCTTTTCCTACAACTAGGAGAGCACCCCCTCAGAATGGGAAGTACAGAAAAAATACAGGAGAAAGGACAAAGTTGTGCTGGAAACTAATTCTTCAAGATGACATGATGGCACTGACAGGGTAAAACAGCTTCCTTAACATACTTCTGCATCCTCATGGACTGCAGGGAAGCTTACACTAAGAGGCCTTGGTAAACTGGAGTGACATAAAATGAAAAGTAAAACTGTGTGGATTTCTCTAATTAGCAAAGCCAGGTCTGTACCCAGTTTTCCTCCATGTGCAACTGCTGGTGAGGGATGGGATTTTATAAAATACAGCCCTAAATGCAGTCTCCCAGAGTAAGCTCTGCTGTGGCATCATGGGATGATTGCAGTGCTAACCTCTGTCCATGCAGGCAGAATTCCCCCTGAGCATCAACCTTTCCTGGGAAAAGCACCTTTAACTCCAATCTGCAGCTCCATTAGGGAGTGATGGATTGCTTTAGTAGCACTGGTGGTGTTACAAGTGATACAGGTCCCCAAGAGAGAAGGCCTTAGAAAACAGCCATGGGTGCCTGGCGAACTCAGGTGATGTGTCCTGCACCACCAACGAGCCGCAATCAGAGCTTGCTGCTGAAACGCCACAGACTGAGGTCCCTGTTGCTCTGCAGAGTGTAACATCAGCAACACACACAGCCAGCAAAGATTGCTGTGGGCTTGAGACAAAACAGAAACTTTGTTAAAATTTAAAAAAAGGGCAAGAATAAAGAAACTCCCATCAACCTTGCACTCATCAGGCATAAAAACTGTTTTGTTTTCTATTAAGATCTTGCCTTAATCTGGTAAAATCAGGTCTCTTGCTTCACGAAACAGGCCTGGCACAAGCCTTCCCTGCCCTGCTCCATGGACAGGACAAGGTTCAAGACCTCATAGCTCTTCAGTCATTCACTGCTTTTGGCAAATAAGCTTGCCATTAATTCCTCCATTCTCTCCCTTGAGTCCTACATACAAGCTGCACAGCCATTAGTAACTATTAACTGAGTCTAATCAAATACTTCAGCTGAGTTTGAATGTTGCTATTCAGTTTGGGATGTTTAACCATAATTACAGGCAGCAAGACTTTTTGACATGACAAATATTTTTTAATAACATTACCAGAATGGTTAGTTCTGTTTTCACTGTGAAAGCAAACAGAGCAATTCCAGCTGGAAAGTTAACATTTATCCTTGCAGTAGGGTAGAAAAGACAGACTCTGGCAGCCATGCAGCCAAGGAAACTGCTTCCACTAACCAGGGAGAGATGGTGCTTCCAGGGACACACTCCTACCGCCAACTTTTCTGCAGTTCAGTGTAGTGAACCACTAAGAACTCCATGAAGTATTAGTTCATTCCCTTCTATCATTTTTCCCCCCCAATTGCTTCACAGTATCCTGCTTCTCACACACCTTTTGACATGGATCAGGTTGAGGTTTGATGAAAATTACTATTTCTTCAGAAAGGGAAACACTGAGTTACTCAACAAGGCAAATCTTCCAACACTAAGATGCCAGCCTAGTGCTGAGCACAGAAGGGTCAGAAGGAGGAAGGTGCACGCTAAAAACCTTTGCAATCAGAACCAACAACAATAGAATTTTTTTCACTTGGGCTCATTGTTTAAATTGTATTCTACTGCAAAGAGTCTGGGCGCCTTTCAAATGTAAATATTTTACAAGAGAATACCATATGGGAGACCCAGCTGTTTGTTTTTATTAGGAAAAAAAATTAAATCCTTTCATTTTGCAAAGTTTTTTTTTTTTTAAAGCCTAACTCGTAGTTACATGCCAACATCTGAATTATCTTAATTCAAATGAATCCTTAAGTAGTTGCAGGAAGTGTTTGAAGTTGGGGCTTTGCAGTTTTTAAGTGCTTAAAGAAGTTGTAAAAGAAATCAAGACTGCAATACGTTTATGCATCAGTATTTTCCCATGTTTCATAAAAAAACAAAACACATTGACTCTGTACACATTACTATCGGTGACACATTTAGAGTTCAATAAGGCACGATGACACTTAAAATAGGTACATAAGCAATATCAACTACAAAAACAAACCTACCTGGCCCAAAATCAGAGACCAGCAAAAGCTTCAGAGTAACAAATTCACCTGCCAAATTAAGCATCTAATTTTGTTTACAGATAGCTCAAACAAAACTTTGCATATTTTCTCAAATGTGTTGCTGCTGAATTCTAAGCCAAGAAATACTCATACAGTGAGTCAAGGCAGAAAAAAAAATGCTGCTATACAGTCTTTAAAGCTCAGTTTGCACAGGACACACCAAGAGCCACGAGGAGGAACACAGCATCCACATCCCCAGCACTTGTGCTCACAGGTCCCAAGAAGTTACTTCTGTTTTTAGAGAGAGGACTTGCTGTGCTGGTCTCTAGAGACCAGCAAGAATATACATGCACGTCTCACTTTTTTTTATCCTACTAACTCCTTCATTTTTATCCTCATGCTTACTACAGGGAAAAAAAAAATTAAGTCATGAAGAAACAAGAATCATTCTGGAGAACATTCATGCTGGAGTGCTACACTTGGTCAACCCTAGGCCTGACCCCAGGAAAGACTGATAAAACCCAAGGATCCCTCACAGAAGGGTGTATAAGACCCAGGCACCTGACAAGTGATGCTTCTCCAGGATGCTCTTCCAGCCAACAGTCTTCAGTTTTCTCTGAAACAAATCCTAATTAAATTGTTTTGCAAACTTTTTTTGCTGGAGTTCCTTTAATTCCTCTGTGAATCCATTTATAATTTTGAACCCTAAAACCTCCTGTGACAATGAATTCTCTAGTTTAATTATGTGTTGGGCAGAAAAACTATTTCCTTCACTTAAATGCTTCCTTGTCATGCAACATGCCCTCAGACTTGGGAAATGTGCTGTACCCTACATAGTCAGACAAAAGTAAAGGTTTTAATGTGAGGTCCAAAAGCGCAGAAGCTGAAAAGTGCTGAGGGGTTCATCTCCAAGGCTGTGGGAATCAACTGCTGCCTCAGGCTGTGCACTAGAGAGAGGTGGAGGGTGAAAGGGAAAGAAGTTTTTTGTTAGCTCTCACAGCCAGGTGAGCAGGGCTACATATCAGAAAACAGCCACTGAATCATCACTGAGCTCCCCAGCTCCTCAGCACCCACATCCCTCAGCTTTGCAGCAGCTTCTCCACTGCAGCCATCCTCACATGCAGTTGATGGCAAGGTAAACCCTGTCTTCCCTTCCTCGTGCACTAGCTGAACCCTTCCAGCTCCTTGGCATGCTCCTGCTGCTGCTTCTCTCATCCCAGGCACGCTGGGGTTTATTTGATCCCCGGAAAACAAGGACCAGTGCTATGGTGTTGGGTGAGCTCACTTCTTGAGGGTCCACACAATCCATACAGATGGAAGAGCAACTTCCCCATCCCTGCTGCTCTGGGCCAGTGGCACAGGCTGCACTTCTCCCAGCAGCAGCTCTCTGCCTTTTTACTATTGTTTGTAACACTGTTTGCAGCAGCTTGCGCTTTCAACCAAACTCGAGCTGGCCACCATAGACACAGTAAAGACAACATACACTCCAGACAGCTCAACATAATAAAAATGACTAACATGAAATAAAATGACAAGCAATGGCTGAGAGAATTCAGGTCAGCATCTCCATGTCCCAGGCAGCAGCAGTACAGGCTGTCCAAGCTGCTGCAGGTGAGCAGGCCCCGCGTTGTCCTAGGAAGGTTATTATTTCCACAAGTTACACCCATTTGGCACTCCCTGGGGGAGGCTGTAATTCAGCACAGCACTTCTGCACTGGCCTGGAAGTAAAATGTATTATGGACTGACCACAGAGTAAACATTAATTATATCCCTAAATATGACTGGCACTCATGGGTCAAGATGGGAAGTGCTCCTCCCAAACTAGAGATGCTTGGTGCAGACCCTGCAGGAGAGGTCATACTACAAAGCAATGACAGTTTGCCTAGGGTGTGTCTACATAAGGCAAATCTCACTGATGCTCATTTATCTCTCCACGTTCTCTCTGGGATTGTATTTTCTCTTCCTGATGCAGGCAAATTGTTCCTACAGTACCAACACAGCACACTCTTCTATGAAGTAAAATATCTTCCTGGGGGAAAGCTGAAACCCAAGTCACTTGGGCAGTATCTTTTCACTTCCTCACATGTGCACTGCTATAAACCACTGCTATAACCCACCCTGCATGCTTCTCCTTAACACAGCACCCTCCCAAAGAGCATCTGGAGGCTTTTCCTGAAGCAGGTGACAGTGGTGAAGCCTTTTGGTGACAAGCTGGTAAGATCTAGTCACACTACAAACACTGCAACCTAACACTGATTTACACTAACAGGAAGCTGTCCACGTGTTACAGCCTGTTTAGTAATGCCACTGAAAAGCCAGTCCACATGAGAGCCTTTGCCTTTTCAGTGGGTCTGTGTCTGAAATTCAGTGGTAGTATTCAGCACAGAAAAAGTTTTACAATATAAGGGAGAGGGATTTCTCTGGACAATTGGCAATGGAGGGGTTACTGACGTTCAAATGTGTGCTCCAGGCAAGAGCTGACTTTCTGACATTGTGCCCCAAACCATGTTGTTCTTATAATAAAATCATTCAGGCATCAGTCGTGAGGTAGAAGATTACACTGAAATAGTACTCCCCACACTGTATCTTTTTCATTTGCATCATTTACTGCTGGGCATCTGAAAAGAAAGGACGGTTTATGTAAGAGTCTTACCCATGTCTGGGAATGTTTTTCATTTCTCCTTCAACACAAAATCTTTCTTCTTATAGAGGGAAAGCCAATGTTTTTTTCAAAACTGGACTATACAAATTCAGACATTTCCTCTTTCTGGTTGAAGTATTTTTTAAGCATAAGTGCAATTATCACTTTAGCCCCATGTTCGGGTTGAGAACCACAAATAGTCTTTTAGATATTAATGAAAAACAACATCTGTGGAAAGGAGAGGTCTCCAGAATGATTTCCTTTGCCTACAAATAACAAATCTATTTGTAATGACACAAGGACCCTCTAAATTTGTGCATGAAGGAGAGACACAGGACCTTACAAGTCTGTTTCTCCTGCCAACACCACCGTGCTGCACGTTTGGGGCTGTGTTTGAAGAGGCTGCCCCAGGTGTCCCCCACTGCGCTGCTGTGATGGCACCGAAACTACCACTAGGCTTTGAGAGGCACCTGATGGCACAGGAACTACTGCAGGTCAATTCACACCGCAGGCACGGAAGAGACTCCGTATGTAACTAAACTGCCCTCCTTAACCACTGAAGTGACTGCATTCGGGTGTCAGCCTGGTTCACTGAGCATACATAGTTATTATTTCCCTTTGAAGGTGTAAGGCGGTATGCTAGCTCCATCTCAGTTCCTCCCATCAGCACTCTGAGAAATTGTATTCAAGTGTTTATTAGGACTGAAAAACATCAGTAGAGATTTGCTAAGGTTTCTTAACTCCATTTGCAGCTCAGCCCTGCTTGTCAATATGAAACATCCGTTTTGTGTGCAGTCCACAGCTCCTCTACCAGCTCAGGACAGAGTCAGGCTGAAGTTTCCAAGAAAGGCAGGGGAAGGTAAACCAGCACTAAGTTTCCAATGTAACAGCTTCAAAGTCATCAGAGAAAAAACTGTTATCATGAGTTCCAAGTTTCTACGTAGGCCATTGCCCCCATATTCACCAGTATGCAATGAGCAATCAGAGAAGTTACTCCAAAAATAGAAAAATACATTTTGCATTAATGATAAATTCATTACAAAATATTTTAGCAAATTATTATTAATAGCATGTTCCCCACTTAGGACTCAAGTGCCATCAAATAAAAATAGGCTGCTGCTGCCAGTTGGAAAAGTAGGTCCATATGTGTTTATTGGGGCTATTAACAGCACTCATGTCCAGGTGTAGGGGTTGTAATTTCAGCAAGAAAAGCCCTACAACTTCTGGAAGTACCTGATCAACATAAGCACAACTTGGTGTGCTGTCCCCCTGATGCCAGGCCACATCAAGAGGGCTGTACACCTCAGCTGCAGCAGTTAATGCAGTAAAGCACAGATTTCAAGTGGCATTTTGACATGTGACTCATTAATTTAAGGGTTTACTCATGGTCAGTTACCAAAATACTTTAAAGGTACAGCACTTACTCCATAACCTGCATCCACACAATCTACTTCATGTTCACTGCCTGGCTTAGTACATATTTATTTATGAGATTCTGGCTACTGAAATCAGTGAAAAATAAAAGTCTATTTTTCTGATGCATCTAGATCCAAAATTCTTACTCATTTCTGTAGGGACCTAAGACCAAAAAGGAAAGTTTGGCACTTAAATACATTTGCAAATCTGGATGCCAGGCAGCAAGCACCTGTAGAGGACCTGGGAAAGATCTCAGACTCTCTTTAAGGCTTTTGGTGTCACCAAATGATAAATAAATAAAATTATCAGAATTACAACTTTGCCTGCAGTCATTAGCTCATCTGGGATTGATCTGAAACACCAGGAATGCAACAGCATTGAAATTATAAAGGAAGTGAAAAAGAAAACTCAAGTTGATGCTTCAAAATAAGGCAAGGACCTAGGAAGTATATTATGCTAACACATGACATAGAATTATTCATACAAATGACAGAAAGAAGTGAGGCTGGAGAGAGCAATTCCCCAGTGTGCAATATGTTTTTGGTTAGTTCAAATTATAGATGATATAGCTAACAGTTATTACTTCAGGAAAAGAGATGCCATGAAGCCAGACTCTCATGAGCTGGTGTAGTACCAAGTCTTCCCCAACTGATTAAAGAGATCATAAAAGCTTTCTTCCCAATCCCTAATGACTTGTTTTAAATAATTTTTTTTTTAAAACCTTAAATCATAGGTTTACAGATCCTCTCTATTTAATCACTGTAAATGTCACTGAAATATCAGACCAGATACCTGTATGACAAGAGGGAATCAATTTCACCTCTTTCCCCAGAGTGTCTTTGGTTTTCAGTTTAAATTGTCAAACTGGTATCAGCTCTCTCCTGGCCAGATGATGTTATCATTAAACACTCTCTGATTCTCAAGCCCTCATGATGCCAAACTGTTTCTCCTTTCCATCCAGCATCTCAAGGACAGGCCTGGCACAGAGCAGGACACACAGCTGATGCTGGGAGCCCTGCACAGGCACTAGGCACGTGCTTTTCCTGCCATGTGACCAGAGGGGTGCGTGGCTCCCCGCAAAATCGCCTCTTCATCAGAACACATTCACAAAGGGAATAACTAGGACACAGTCTGGCTCAGTGTTTAATAACTCCATCATTATGCTGTGAATTTGCCCTGGTTGTTTACATCTGAGGGGGAGCACGATTTGGGCACTGCAGTTATAATGATGCCAATTTGTAACATTCTCCTGATGCTGATAGTTGATGATAAAAGTTTTGGGAAAAAATTTCTTTCCTATATGATACCACATCTGCATGAAGTTATTCTTCTGCCACTAATATTACCACATTTGACAGTCATAGTTTACTAACAATAGCCTCAGAGTAGATGTTTTGACTGATCCTTTGTCATGTTTTTATCTTCACAAGGTGTAAGCAGGCATTTAATACAGGTCTGGCAGCTACAGGTAATCATTCAGCAAATCATACTGCTAGCCAAGAACAAAGAAGGAATATTATGCCAGTAACTCTCATCCATTACAAGAGGAAGCATGGATGTGTTATACTAGACAGTTTTTGCAGTAAATTTGCAGCAGTGAAAGTGAGGAATTTGACCCCCATTGAGAGAGGCTCTTAAAATAAAGAAGTGAAACACCCAAAATATCATCATGCCTTGTGCACACAGCTCCACCAAAATCATACAGATCCTTGATCAGAAGTGCAAATTGGTAATACAACCTGAAAAACCCACACAGTGAGATACGCCACGAACTGTTAATCGTTAAATGAGCAATTGCTGGACTTGTTAATTTCGAAAAGAGATGAAAAGAATCTCATCTTCTTTATCCACAATTTAACAAGCAAAACAAACCTCTGAGCATTACAACTCTAGGTGTAATCAACCCACCAGACAGCATTAAGTTAAAACAATGGCTCAGATATCACTAAGCCTCTTACAGGAGTTCAGTCAAATCCAGACTTACTTGGATTACATGGTAGTTTGGGAAATACTGTAGTGAGGATCATTTGACTTACAATCAAACCCAAAGAATATGAATTTTTTCTTCCCTTACAAGCAAAAAAAAAAGAAGGAATTACATCAGCCTCCTATAAAATTGCTCAACTGAACCAACTTGTAGCCAGCCTGGAAGCTTAGTGACTGCATCTCTGTGCCAAGCCATGTTTGGATAATGGTCCTTGTCTGCTGTTCCTGAGGCTGAGGACACTCAAGAGGCAAGAGAAGCTGCTTATTTCAGAAAAAAGTACATCTCATCTTTTTCAACAATAGCCCACTTTGGCCCTGATCTTGGGGTCTGGAAAATAGAAACTAGACGATAAGGAAAAGCACTGATGAGACTTGAAGGAAGTCTTATCATAGTCTTCTGTGATTTCAAGCTGGTTTATTTGCTCACAAATTTTAAGGGCTGGTGCAGGAAGTCCATCAAAAAAAGAGAGAGAATGGCGAGCCCACCGAGCCCAGAGAGCTGAGAGCTCAGCATCTGGCTCTAAGTTCTGGATGCTCCAGTACTGGGCATGCACATGTGCAAAGCAGACCCAAAGCCTTACACGAGCATTAGCAACAAACATCTCGATTTCCATTTATGCAAACAAGGACTGCAGAGATTCAGCATGTCTGAAAGTAGGCATGTGTTAAAGACATGCCCATATATGGATTTAAATGTTCAAGTATTTTAGAATGCTGTGCTGAAAATACTGGCCCTTTCTCCTCATAACTGTTAGCACCCGATAACTCTTTAGATTGAAGCGAGAGATTTCTCCTTTACTTCATTCTTATGACAATGTGGCATCGCTGGCTTCAAATGAACTATAACTGAGTAAATCCAAGTGTTAACAGTGAAAATTTAGGCCCTAAAATTATATTTAGTAACTAAACACTGCTGAAGTAAATAAACCAGAAGACTTGCCTAGGAGAACAGTTTAACCAGCACTGTCTGTGCTTTTGCTCGGCTGTAAAGGCCAACTTATGGATGTTGTGACAAAACTCAACTTGAAGCTGTTAATTTTCCAACATGACATACTGTGATGTTGATCTAAAAGTTGTGAATTAGGAGGTGGAAAGAATTCCTGACTTTCAGATTCCATCACATATCTTCATGGTGGGGTAAAAAAGAAAAAGTTTTGTTCTCCTCATCAGAGGACTGTTGTGTCTTTAGGGAGAGCTTTCCTGTTGTTCAGGATTGCCATCTTCCCTGTGCGGCACAGTCAGCCCTGCACTGTGACTCCATTCAACTCTGTACACGGCTTGTACAGCTGCTAAGAACCACTACAACATGGTGAGGTTAAAAGGAAAACAGCACCACTGCAAACTTCACCTCCAGTTGAAAGTCAATTTCTTTTTGTTTTCTGGCTCATGCATCATCAGTAACAATACAAATCCTTTCAGGTCCAGTGTTGTGTAAATCCATTACTCATTAATTATCTCTCCTGTGTCATCTGACTGACACTGTTTCCTTTCTGGGGTTGTACTTGTGTCACTGGGAGCATAATTTGAAGACAGTAAGTTTATACAGGTGGCTTTGCAAGATAAATGCAGGTAACAGTAGTTCTGGTAGTGCAGAAACAAGGGAAACTTTCAGGGTTTTTGGCTGGACTTGCAGAGCAGAGTAACGAACATCCAAGACCTGACTGTCCCTACGTGCAGGGCAAGACCAGTCTATGTAATTTCTTTACAAAGAACTGTATCTTAATCATTGGGAATGTCATGGCCTGGAGAAAAGGAAACAAGGAAGGCTTACAGCGGCACAAAGGAAGTGTCAAAATACCCACATAATTTTGCCTGCACACTGCATCCGCCAGGGATGTGCTGAGGTCTTTGCTCCACCTCACAGAGCTGTGCCGGTTGCAAGGGTTTCATGTCAATGCAATTAAACCAGGACAACTGTGCTGATGAGGCTGTGGATGCAGGATTTGTAAGTAAAGAAGGTAAAACTGCTTGACAGATTTATGCTATTCTTTCCAAGGACAGGGTGAGCACAGCTGCTCTGGTAGAGGTGCATCTGTGCAAGAGCCTTTGGTCAGAAGAGCTCTGATGGATACAGGAGCTCAGCAGTGACAACCACATGCCACTGAGGCTCCAAATAGTCCACGAAGTGACTGAAAACCTCACATCGAAAAATTCACATCTTTCCCCATTGGCTTTCTGAGCACTGAACCATCACCTCCAAGACCAGTTTATCCTCAGGCCCTGCTAAGTGGGAGTGCTGGCGTGACAAGTACACGTGAACAGCCCAGAGCTGCTCCCAAGGAAGTGGTGACAAAGTTCCCAGTGATCTTGATGGAAACAGAAGCTGGCACAAAATGCTGCAAGTCATTGCATGATCTCACTGTGACAGTACTCTGAGCAAATCAACATTTAGGTTGAATTTCATTTTGCAAATTGAATCAAGGATTCAATTCCTCTGTCTTGCAGGAATTTTCTTTGCCTTACAAGATACCAGAAGGAGAAGAAGAAATAACTCAAATGTGCCTCATAGTCATTTGCATGTATTGTAGGACTACAACCACTTGAATTCCTTAATCACACATTTAACATTATTGCAGGGCATTAGTATAAAGATTGATTGACTTAATTGTGCATTTCATAGTATATCATAGTGATCTATTTTAAGTGTCTCTTAAACTTCAAACTCACTGTGATAGCAGTGCTTAGATTTGGGGAAGTTCTGATAAAATACTCCCCCACCCTCCCCAGCTCCCACTGGGAGGAAGACCTGTCTGGGATTCTGTAAACTCAAATGGTACTCTGGGTGTTTACTTCAGCAGACAGTTTGGCCCAAAGTATGCAGAAAAGGTCAGGATAGGAAAAAGGAACAGCATGTTCCAGCCTGGAAAGCAGGTCTGAAGGACATCGAACCACTCCTTACTTGTACTTAGATTAAAACAGCTGATACTGGGAGTGTCCTGAGCACTCTTATTCACTCTACCCCTGCTAAAAAATCATAGGATGTGCTGGGGAGGAATGCTAATTTTAAATCACAGTAGAAGCAAACATTTTTAGAAAGAGATCACATCTTGTGGGTTGGACACAGGGCTGCTGGAAGCCATTAACTCGGTGATGGAGGTGTTACCCCAGCACTGCACCCCACCACCCCTTTAGTAAGGTGTTTACCTGCCCTCATTCCTCATGTTCCAAAGGGCACTGAGATTTATTGAGTTTGATAGTCAAGAAGAATTAATTACTGACCAGGTTCTTCCCTTAGTTATCTTGCAACTCTGATTTCACCATAAGCCTTGACTGCAAACATGAACATTTGTTTCACTGTTCAATTATGAGACGACCTCAGGAAACCAAAATACTTTCCCCAACATTAAAAGAAACAGAGATGTAATATTAAAAATAACCTGGACCATATTTACTGCTATCTGATTTAGAGCTAGCTCTACCCACCTGCTTCCTTCCTGCTCCCAGCTTCAATAAAACACTTCATTCATCTTTGTTTCCTTGAGGTCTCCATACATCATAGGTTACACTCCAGTCCTTGTTTCCACAGTTTGATTTTTATGATTACTTATCAACTACATTTTCAGAAGATTCAGTGAATTTCACTCGTCTATCTTTTTAGAAACTGATGAGAGCTAAAACAACTTTTGCTGTTAAAAGCACTGCCAAATAAAAAAAAGAACATTTTACTTTGGAGAGAATCCATTTGGATGCAGTCACTCCCTTCTAGAAGCCCTAAAGCTTGATCCAGGAGACCTGCTAAAAAGAAACGTAATTTCTAGTTATAGCAAGCTGAAGAAACTTTTCCCTTGGAGATTACATCACTTTGATTGGATGTTATGTTTTCCATCCTGATCTCTCTAGTAAAGTCAAACTGTCGGAGAAACATATTGCTCACTGAAAAGCTGCATCCAGAACTACTGCAAAACAGGGAGAAAAGTACCAAAGGAAACAGAAATCACTTGAGCAAAATTCTTTTCTGATTCACCCCTACACAGTCAGGTTCAGTTGGAAAGAGCTGACTTCAGAACAGGAAAGACAAATTCCGTAACATTTTCCTCTGAATATTAACTGTTAAAAATGTCCAAAAACAAGCTCAAAAGACAAAACAACTCCAGCATGAAATCAAGAACAAATAACCAGCTAAAATCCACCACTAACATTACAAAACATTGATTTTTGTTTATACGGTGTGCATATAAATAGAACACAGTGCAAGCACCACTCTGAGGCAATGAGAAGGTTGCATAAAATAGCATTCAAAAATCAGGAAATGCCAGAATTAAGGTTACCCAGGCAACCTTAATTTTACCCCGTGTGCATATGCATTTTTACAACACAGCCCTTCAATACACCATAGCATTCCATTTCTCAAATAGTATCACATACAGAAGAAAGCTCATAACAGCAAATGCCAATTTGTCATGTTGTACATGTTGGTTGCTTTTCCTACAGGGAGGAAGCAGATTGGGTGGTAGTATTCCTTATTGCAATAGTGAATTAATTTCACTCAAAATTTAGCACAAAAATGTACCTTGGAAAACAGAAGAGGATTTTTATCCTGGCATAAAGTCTGATACTAACATATTTAAAATAAATATACCTGTGTGGGCAATGTAGTCTTTGCTCACAGGTAAAATTCATGTTCTCCTGTGCTAAACAGATACCATGTTTGCCCTGTAGTCAAAAAAAGCCAGGGATATTGCCCAGAAGAGAGTAGATTAATTAGTTGAGAGACATCCAGAACTTGTTAGGTTTTGTTAATTCATTTCTTCAACAGGTGAAGGACTGTTCCAAGGAATAAATAAACCAGCCCCTGTGAAACAACAGAAATCTCCTTTTCTGAAGAGGAATGGCTTAAAAAAAGAGTAGGTTTAGATTAGATATTAGGAAGAAATTCTTCACTTTAAGGGTGGTGAGGCATGGAAACAGGCTGCCCAGAGAAGCTGTAGTGTCCCATCCCTGGAAGTGTTCAAGACCAGGCTGGATGGGGCTTTGAGCAACCTGGGACAGTGGAAGGTATCCCTGCCCGTGGCAGGGCGTGGAATGAGATGGGCTTTAAGGTCCCTTCCAACCCAAACCAGTCTGATTCTATGACATATAAACCATAGAGCTGCACAGAGAATAAATACATGTACAGGAATGAAATTATTGAACTTTACAGCAATTGATAAAACTAAGGGAACCCTGACTAATAATGAACCAAATGAAAATACACATTTCCTTCTCTCCAACAGAAGCTGAAGAATAAAGAAACGCAAATGAAAACATCTAAGACTAACTATAAGGGTGCATTTTAGTTCCAGGAGATCTGCTTCACTCCTGTTTTACCAAGGGTCTCAGGCATTTCTGAAACACCAATAGGAAAAACATCAATTAATTCTGTTTCTCTTATTAGCACTCCACCATGCAGCACATTTAATCACTCAGCATCAGGACAACTTTCCTGAGAAGGCAAACAGTTATTCATGGGACCAGATAAGCCAAAGAGAAATGCTGTACATGGCTTCTATTCCCCATGATAACAGGCACTGTAATTCCCCAGTACACAAAAGTCTGTCCCTTCTCCTTCTGCCCTTCAACAGCAAGGGGCAGATAGTGCTCCAGCTGAAATCAATTTGAAAATTCCTTCAATCCCATCAGAATAGATCCAAAATTAGTCCAGAACAGAACAATGTGCTTGGGAGCACCGAACCCGGACCAAAGACTTGGCTGCACTCCTCATCCTTGCCTGCCATTCCAAGCAAGCTGTGTCCCTTCTGCACAGCTCTCTTTATTCACCTGCCAGCTTTCCCTTATCTTCCTATTTACATTACAAGCTCTTTGGGGCAACCTTCCTCTCCAGATACCTGTTTGTACAGTGCACAGCATACTTAAGCTCAGTCACATAATAACGAAAATATATTATACAAATAATAATGAAAAACATAGC
The DNA here is from genome assembly GCA_013400235.1 of Oriolus oriolus. Lineage (NCBI taxonomy): Eukaryota > Metazoa > Chordata > Aves > Passeriformes > Corvidae > Oriolus > Oriolus oriolus. The sequence goes on from VXBT01003828.1 coordinate 556,183, forward strand.
AATGAGAAAAAAAATCAACTGAAGCAAAGACGTTGACTTGGGCAAAATAATTCACAGCTCGGATAGGCACAGTTTGTGACAGGTTCTTTCCCACTCCTATTAAGCTGATGGCAAAGTTCCCATTAGCCTTACTAAGAGCAGGATCAGGCCCAGGCTGCATATACTGAAAACTTCCAAAAGGCCAAAATTTGTCTAGCTTGAGTGACATGCTGCATTTAAGTTTCTATGGAAATTTGAAATTCCTACAGAGTGTGGGATGCAGTCAGTCCTGAACCACAAGATATATCCACTTCCAAGCATGGAAGCTCCTCAGGGACACAGGCACCTCAGAAGCACTGGATCTTTTATGAGAAACTTCATTCATCCAGCCAGTAATACTTACAACAAAAATAATATTTTCCATTCTCACATATTGCTAAGCTGTAAACTGTTCCTTAGATACCTGCACATGGAGTTTATGAGAAACACATGTAAAATCCTGAGAAGCAAACCCTGTTTATACCTTTATACAAAATAACTACTGAAAGGACCAATTTTCAGAAGATGCCTATTGGGACCTGTCAGTTATGCAATGTGCCAAAGTCATCATCAAGAAATGCACTTCAGATGCTGCTCTGCTTTCCCTGAGATGCCACCACCTGTAACATCCCTTGCTTTCTTCCCAGTGCAGGTAGCACTCTGATGGTTGCTTCAAATGCTATTAAGACTCAGTAAGAGCTTGCTGAGCTTTCCCAGTAAAACGGAGGAATTCTTAGGTTTGAGTGTGCACTGTCTGGCTTAAATCATGCCTGGATGAACACCACATCTTTGCCATGTTCACTGGGACATGTCAAAGAACTTCCTACTCAGCTCAGAAGATGCAAGACCTGATAAACCACTCCATATTTGCAAACCAGCCAGAGGACTCTGTCACATCCTTCTTGGGCTACATATCTACTTTCAATTATAACACCACAATAAGGAAAAGTCAGCACAAAAAGGACTTTCTGTTGTTAAAGCCTGTAATTTCCAAACACAATACAAATGAATCTGATTGAACTGGTTAAAGAGTTGGTGGGATGGGGGGGTTGTGTTGTTTTAGTTTGGTTTTTAACCTGTGGTTTTCAGCACAACACTGTATGAACGGATCTCAGCCCCAGCAACTTCAACTGTGCATTAATGACATTACCCCATCCCTCTCTTACCACTTATGAAGTTTATGGGAAAAAGTTACCTGTTTCCGATTATTTTCTCCTACTGTATCTTTTCTGTATCACCTCATGACCTCCTTTGGTTAACCTGACCTTTGTACCTCCCAACACAGCAAAGATGTGCATTCAAAATGGGGTTTGTACTTGCAGTCATGCTTCAATGTGACTAAGCTGGTTTGTATCAATTCTAGGATGACAGAAAGCTGCTTTTCCCTACTTAGATACACATATCCATTGAAAGCACACTCCTTTCAGCTTTGTGTTGTTGTGGGATTTTAATCCCCAGAGCAGTAAATGTGGCTCTAATATATCACTCAATACTTTACTGATAAAACGGGATTCACTGTACGTGAGCAATGCTGAAACAGAATAAAATATGGTGCTGAAGAGCCTGGGTTTACTCAGCAAGAAATCTCCATTTTCTGAATTCACCAAAGTGTGTCTCCACACCTAAAATTAGACCAAAGTACTGGAATTTCACTTTCAGTCTTCGTCTCTTACTTTAAGCTACAGCTTCCTAGCACCAAGGAAGTGCTATGAAACTTACATTCTGCGCAACACAATCCCTCCAGAATTATGATCAGAAGAGTGGCTTTATGTCATTTTAGAGGATCTGTTACACCACTATTTAGACCTCTACACTACCTGGTGTCACCATCTAGCCCACACACAAGCTGGTCTGGCATTCCCTGTATTTTTAGAGAAATTCAATTTCTCAGCCCATTTTACAAGTTGTTTATTTGTTTAATTATTAGTGTACAGGTAAGAAATATCCTGAGAAAACAACTGTGCTCTGCAAGAACTGATAGATGTGCAAATGGAAGTGTCTCTTTTGTTGCATACAAATAATATTTTTAGTATGAAACCAGCAGCATAATGTCCCTACTGAATTTATGATACAATTAGAAGAACTGTGTTTTCTTGGACCTTCAGTAAATACTCTTTGAAGATTTCTGAGTCCCTTTGCAAGCTGAATCTATTTAAATCAGCAGTTATAAACATAAAAACCTAATGAGGATGCTGAAAAAACTGTACTTTGACTAACCCCAAATTATAAAATTCAAGCTGGGAGATGACAAACCGGGGTATTAAGTTTGACAAACAGGTGTATTAAGTTAATCACACACACAGAAAAACAACAAAGTGTGTATCCCCCTCATCTTGTGTTTAGAATTATGCACCAGTGCAATGGTGAATGAGAAATCTCATCCATCACTGTCTAAAAGAGAAATCTGGAACTAAAACTTAGAGAATTTCAAAAAATTTTGAAGACCTCTTAATCCATGAGCTTTTTAGATATATAGGTAATCTTCAATTGTTAAAAAACCACCCTCCGAAACTGTCAGTGTTAGAAAGGATGCCCAGGATACAGAGAAACTCACTACAAGACAAGAAATTAAAATGAAGAAAAGTTAGGGGAGTCCAGTGGGGATTGAGGGATCCCACTAATCAATTATCCCAGATAATTGAGGGAAGGATGAAAACATTGGCTTTAAGTGGAATTTCAGAACCTCAGTCATACCCTCCAAATGCTCCATTTTTTCCCAAAAGCTAAGTTATTATTTCTTAAGACTTGCATGTAGCTCTCTGGAGATCACTACCTCCTGTTTATGTGGTGATTGTTTAGAACCATGTGTTGCTAATGCCAGCATTCAGGAAACACAGATACCACCCAAATAGCTTGGGGTTTTTAATTAACAAAAAAAAATAGAAAAAAGACAGCTGCATCCCCAGAGCACAGCTTATCCTGGTGAACTGTTCACCTTCACCTCTCCCACCTCATGCATTTAGTGAGCTCAACACTTGCTGCAGCAGACTGTCACATACCCCCAGAATGACCAATACCATCAAACCACCAGGGCAACAACTTCACTTATCAGTGAGGGTCTCAAGGAGTTCCACTTTCATTTAGAGGAAAAAGAGGCACATAAGCTCCTGGAGGATGGCAGTGCACTGGCATTAATGCCACAGTGGGAACGCTCAGTGCTGAAAACCTAGTCTTCTTGACCGTGTGACAGGTGCTTATAAGGGCTGCTACTATTACTGAAGTGTTTCTCCTCTTTTCCTTGAAATCCAACAAAGCAGGCTCAGGCTGTTATGACCTGCAGCAGTACATCAGGTATGATTCTACAATCTTTCTGTTGGAAAAGTGCACTAAGTGCCAAAATAGGCAGGTACGTTCCCTTCAGTTCTCACATCCAACTCAGAGAGCTTTTCTGACCACTGCTCTCCCCGAGCCTTTCTGAGGTTGCTCCATGGGTGACAGTGGAGTTATTTCACCTAACACAGCCAGCAGCTTTCTCTTTGCTTGAGGCAACAGGAGGAGGAAGCTTAAGGGAGCCAGGCTGACCAGCTTCTCACTGGTTTCTTGGTTGTAATCCAAGCCATTAACAGGCCAGCAATCCCTCTGAGGCTCCAGTTCTGTGAATGCCTTCCCCTGTCCTCCTTTACCACTAACTCAGAGAGTATCAGACAAAATGCTCAAGCAAAACTTGGACCTGACACAGGGTCTAATTTTTCTTCCAAGGGGCAGTGGTGGGAGAAAGGAGGTCCTGAAGTCAAGCAGGGAAAATTGGAACCATTTCTATTCTCTCAACCACTGTCAAATCCTACCATTTCATCCACCTCTCTGTGCTTTGGTGCCATCTGTAAAACAGAGATGCTAATAATCCCCCACATCTCACAGCTGTTCTGTGAATTAACTCGCCAGGGCTCAGTGGTGTTTCAGTCCTGCTGATGGGCACTCACAGGACATGCACAGCATCACCTCTTTTCTTTGTCAGCTTATTAATTACTGCATGTATTCTCCAGGTCTTGCAACTGAGTATGTCTGAATTACTGAAATAAATAAATAATTGAGAGCCAATAACCTTTCTCTGCCTACAAATCAACCATCTGTCACATTCTTGGGTATGACAAAACTTTTAATCAATACATAATTTTCACCCTGTTTTAATGAGTATTGCTGTATCACTACCTACTGCTGGTTGCAGTTCTGTCTCCTGTTGGGCTGCTATTAAACACTTCTGTAACGGGAGATGATGCCAGCCCAAAGCCTTCATCTTTCAGCTGTACCCGATAAGCCTGCACACATAAAGTGCATGTTTGTATTATGTATTCCACTCAGTATCCTAAATGGGAGACAGCAACAGTTCTATAACCATAGTAGATCCTAAAAATTTAAAAAAGCAATCATTGTAGTTTTTGCAGAAATATTTCAAGGAATAACCAAGGAAGTTTTCATTGAGTTTGTTTCAGACTAAATGAACTTTTCTCATGCTGTCTGGGCTGCATCTTCTTCTGTTGGGATCTAAGGACCACATTAAACAAATACTTAAATGGGAAACATCCAAGGAATAGTTAACTGTTGAGAGAAGGGGATTTGGGATGGTTCTCTTCCTTCTGGGTGAGGAACAACTAGAGCTGGGAAGAAAAAGGCTGTTGCCTAATGCAGCATTTTAGTATTTAAAAACCTGGTTTTCTTCCAAAAGAAAAATGGGGCTATAGTGGCTTGGCAGGCTGCTCCTGAGCCACAGATCCTGTGATGCCAGGATCCTCGGCCTCACAGTGGTTTGCATGCCCTGGCACCACATCCCTCCCAAGAGGGCATTGCCAACCCCACGGTGGCTGGCAGAGCTGGCAGGCTCCACAACTGGGACCCTGGGAAAGGTCCAGCTTCTCTCACAATTTCAGCAATGTCAAACCATGTCAGCAAAATATTCAGTTCCTTTCAAAGCAGGAAATGCAGTGAAATAAATTTCTCTTATCAACTTTAATGTAAATCTTGCAGTTCAGGATGGTGTGGGGTAAAGTGAGATCTCATGATCTCAAGTAAGATCAGGTTTGGGACCACATGTGGTCTCCTTGCAGCTTATCCAAGAACAGCCTTTGCAGTCCTGTCTGGGTCATACTCTGCTTCACAGAAAGTGTGACTGGAGATTAAGGAATTTGGAAAAAACACGGTTGGGTTTTATCGTTAAGAAGAAAGAACAAAAACATCAACCAAAAAAACCCCAACCAAACCCAACAGAAAGAACCCACAAAAAAAAAAAACCATAAAAAAAGGCCATAGTCAACAAAGAACAACCACCAAATAAATATCATTTCCATATTTCCATATCATCACTTTGTAGGAATGTGATTTAAAATTTAAATTCTAACTTTCCTTCTGCAGCCTCCCAGTCCAGCACGGAGCAGTAGAGAGAGAAAGCACTGCAGAGCAAGAACACACTTTTTTCAGTCCTGCCACTCTGGAGGATGAGCAACACTGCAGATCTGATGAGAGGGACAGACCAGCAGCTCCTTGTTTAACGCACAGAGAATGGCCTCTTGTAACATTCTGTTTTATTTTTTGGTTCTCAATAGGTTTAAAAAGCACTGTGTGACTTGGTGTGAAGACAAAATTACAGAAAGGAGCAATTAGTCAGTTCAAGTAAACTGTCGTAGGCTATTTTGTAGGGGCACAACTGTGAATAAACTGCAGTGGACAGAACTGGATGAAGGACAGAGTAGATGTAGGCTCAATGGAGCACAAAACATGAAATAAGAGCTCAAACATTTCAGCTGCCTTCCCAACAGCTCCCAAACTGTTCATACTGCATCCTCAAGATTGGGAGGATCCAGGCGTGGAGGGCAGTTCAGAACCAGCTGAGGCTGGTGCTGATCCTGGCTGGAGCAGAGCCCTGTGGGGCTGAGCTGTCCCTTTGCTGGCAAAAGCCACAGAGCTGAGGGGCTGTGGCTCACAGCACCCAACTCATCCCATGTGCGACTCAGCTCAGGCCACGAGCACCAGGACAGTGCAGCAACAGGGAGGCCACATAAAACCCCCCACTTCACACACAGATAAACAAAGCCCAGATGGCACTGGGGAGAGGCAGAGGGAACCCTCTGTGTGTGTGCACTTTATAATTTGGGGAAAACTTGCAGATAGCAGGGCACAGAGCTTTGCTACATCAGCAGACAGATGTGAATTTAAGCAAGCCTCCAATATTGCTGCTACACTACTGGTTTTAATGTCTGCTAGAACAGCAATGGAAGAAAGGATCAGGGACTAGAGAAAAAAGGAAATTTTGGAGGTTGGAGCAGACCTGTGTTTTCAGTAAATCACTGAATCTCTGTTTCGCTCTGGTGAAGAATGATCTAAGGTTACCAAAGGCAGTGGCAAAGCTCTCATTGACTTTACTGAAAGGAGGATTACTGAAAATAGCTAACTGGAGGTGTCAGACCTGAATTCTAACTAACATTTTAAAAACCTACAAAGGTATTGCTTTCTGCTTCTTTAAAGTGTGAAAACTTCTTACACCATTGATACTTTAGCTGTTTGTGAATTCACCCCAAGAAGAGCAAAGTGGGGCAAAATAAAGGGTCTGAGACACATCACTGCCAGAGCTGCATTTATCATTCTAAGTTCTTAATTACACTGTTTAGAGAAAACTTATTTTTCCTTCTCAGATTTTCTCTGCTCTAGGCTGCATGTCTGAGACATTAAGTGAACCACTCTATCACAGCATCTGATCACCAAAATAAACAATAAAAGCAACCATGAACAGCCAGCCGAGGAAAAATTGACCTCTTGTTGCTACCACAGCCTTATTTGGTGTGGAAGTTCCAACATGCCACTTTTTGTGAATTAGACCAGTATTTCTATCTCTTGGCTTGTTCAGAACAGACAAAACTACCTCGTTGTTTGTGCTGCATGAGCACAGCCACAGACTGCTCTTCATAGGTCCAGGCCCCACCATGGGTGTAAGGATGCTCCAGGTAAACAGCAGTATGAGCTGTGCTGCAACTCAGAGACTCTGAAAGCTACGGCCAACATATGGAACACCTATTTCACAGCCTTGAACAAGTGACTTCATTTGCAGATACTCAAGAGAACTGTTATTGCTCTTTTCCAAAATGCAGTCTCACTTCATATCCAAGTCCAAAATGTACTTATATGTCTAATATTAGGAACTGCAGTCTGAACTTTTAGCATAAGCATCCCATAAAGCTCTGGTATGAAAACTCATTTTCACAAGGATGGAGAAGTTGAGACCTTTTTGCTTAAAAATTGTGTATTTGATATGTCTAACAACTGGGTTGCTTTGGGTACCCAATAGGGCTGGTGGGGATTTTTGCTTGCTTGTTTGTGGTTTTGTTTAATGAACTGGTGATACTTGGAATATTAGTTACTAAAGGCTCAGCAATACAGTGATTTTTTTTTCAGCATCTGTACATTTCAGCAGCCTAGTGAATGAAGCAACAAGGTTTCGTATTTTACTTAAAGGTGTTCAGATGTCAACAACACCAGTTGGTCTAAAGGATAAAAGACAGATCACCATAAATTGCTGCAGTAGTTGAAGGAATACTCCAGGTAAAGCAGATATTAACTTTCAGAAAACTAAGAACAAAATACCTTACCCAAGGCACAATATAAGCTGCGGCTGCATTGAACCAAAGGCACCAGAATATATTCAACACATATTAATATCAGGTTTTAAACAAAAGAGCTTGAAAAATACAGAGGTGAAAAGGAAAAAAAAAAAAATCTCGGGCTTCTTTTCCCAATACTAATATTTCTTTGTGAAGTACCAAGAATATACAAATAATGAAAAGAAGCAATTATTGCAGTCATTCAATTTCCGGTTTCTCTCTGGGCAAAGGCAATTAAGAAATCCATTCACTAAAAAATTGAGTGAATTTCAAGATTTTCAAAGCAATCATGAAGGTTATATTTTTTTCCTTTTTAGGACATCTATCTTGGACCAAGACAGTGGGTTGCTTTTTCAGACGACTATCTGTATCACAAAAGCAGTGTTATTTTATACCTGTACATAGAGCAGCTTAGTTGCTGGGATGCACAGAGATATGTAAGGGGGAAAAACCCCCAAATATCTGGCAGCAGTTCTCCAGAATGAAGTTGTGTTACAAAAGACAGCTCCTAGCAACACATGGTGCCACCCTGGCAACGTGGTAAATGCAGAACCTGCACTAATTCCAAGGTGCTCCAAGGTGCCCATGTAAGTCATGCCCAGGGTAGACCTGGCTGTACCTACTGCCAGCTCTTCTAAGCAAACCCCACAGGAATCACTCCAACCTGAAGGATACACATTTTCTGAAGCTTTAAGTCACAACAGTGTTCTCTCTATGGTTCTGGTCATGCCCATGTGACAGGCCAAAACCAGGCACAGAGCAAATAAACCCAGTTTTCCTAGATTCATTTATTTTTCTAAAGAGCTGGACAATAAATTAGACAAGAGTGTGACCATGATGTAGGAAGAAAAGAAAAAAAAAGAAGACATTTGCCAAGAAGTCTCTAGAAACTGATTTTCCACTAAGGAAGTAATAAGTATTTGGAATCACCTGTAAGATTTTAAAAACAAATTCACTGGAACATCCAAATGTCATAGGGATTACATTTTTCAAAGGAAATACAGTAAGTGGGGGAGGAAATTACATAATGAATGGATTTTTTCCTTTTAATTCTTCACATTTTACTTCATAGACAGAAATACACTCAGATATACAGGAAAATATCCTTTTCCTCTTAGACATCCTAAATCACATTCAGTGGACAGGTTATGGGCATGCAGACCTACTGTGAAGGCCCAGAGAAGGAGAAGGAAACCCCCTGACATTTATTTCACTACTTGTCTCACTTAAGGCAACAGCTTCTGACACAAATAGTCACATACATAGTCTCAAAACATAAATACTAACAAAAAAAAAAACACTACAAAAGGCACTGCAGCATGGACTAGCCCCAGTTTCTAAACTTCTTTTCAGCAACTACCAGCAGGGGCCAGAAAATTTAAGAAGTTGGTAATAACTATTCAAAATCTTGGCTTAAAACTCAGTTTCCAGGTTCTTCCCTGATTACTTCATTTCCATGTGGTGTAGCACCTCTTCCCCTGTGATCAGCCATGTGCAACAACCTCTCAGGGGGCCCAGGCTCGGGTGGCCTCTGGCATCAGGATCACACTGCTCTGAGAAGATACCCAAGGGGAGGTTTTGACAGCTGCTGGAAGGAAGACAACAATTCACAGATGAAAACAATTTCAATAAAGTTGTGAAAACCCACTGCAGGTGAGCACTGTTCACACTGTCCCAAGTGAGGGTTGGGACTCTGTCCCCAGAATGCTGGAGATTATGTTTGTCACTGCCTTGTACCTTGTCTGCTTCCTCTGAATCACTTAGCTGAGATGGTTTTTTCAATCATCTCTAATCAGTGGAAAAATTCCACATTTACACCAATAGGAAAATTAGGCTCCTTTTACTTGTTAAATATCCCTTATTTCTGCTCAAGTTTTGCACTCTATGACAAAACAAAATAAAGAATAAACAGCTTTATCTCACCTAAACTGCTATGAGACATGACAGAAAATCTGTCAGTCTCATAACCCCACGCCACATCTATCTGTCTTGTCTTGCCATAAATTTCTGCTCGAGCAGCAGGACTATGACAGCTGTACCATGCACTGGCATATTCACAACACTAAACATCTCCAGAGTAGCTTGATGAAGGGATGAAAGCTCCATACCCCTTAGTGAAACAAAACCAGCCTGGGAGATAAATCCCTGAGCGCCCTGGTGGCTAACAGCCCTCTGCACAGTTTGGTGGATAAATACTGTACAAGAGCAGGAGCAAGCAGAGCTTGCAGACTGCAGCCTCTGTTGTCCTTCTGGAACTGTGATACTTTTTGACTTCCAAATAGCATGAAAATCATCTCCAGCTACATGGTAAATTGCTGCTTTCTGAAACGTTCACTATATAGTCATGCTGTATTCTGCAACATTTGTCAACAGAAACAGGGAATTTTCTTTTATTCCAAGACTTATCTTTGAAGCAAATAGGAGGGAGAGGGTATCTGCAATTTTGAAAGAATTACTTACCCTTAAGGTCTACTGATTTCCAAGTATCCTACACAAGACAGCAGCCCTGGGACCACTTTGACCCACCAGACTCCCAAAATAAAATTTTTTTAAAAGTATAAAAGTATGTGCAGAACTATTTTTTGTTAGTGAGAATCTTGCCTTTCCTACTTCTCACATACCCTCCTCACACACTGTGATCACACAGCAGTAGTCCATCCAAATATTTTAAGGTCTTGCAGTGTTTGAAACCATCTCATACACACTGGTGGCAGATGTCCCTGAAGCTCCCTTCCTTCCACACTGTTAAATCTCTAGTCTTGGCACGTGCTATTCAGAGTATCAACTGACTTTTCTTGCCTAAATTGCTACACCTAACCCAGGATCTCTAAATTGCGCTTGTCTTTTAAAATATTTATTCTTACTAACAATCTAACCAAGTGCTTATAAATTTAATAACATGCTGAGCTGGCCTTACCATAAATGCCTGTATTAGAGACAGGAATATCAAGTAGGACAAGCAGGAGATGCATTGCAGCAGGGACCCTATCTGACTCGTCCTACAGAGAAGTGAATAAAGAGTGATCTGGACCATCTTTGTGACAAGGAAAGATCTGAGCTCCTGAAATTCTAAAATTATATAATTATTTAGGTTGAAAAATACTCTGAAGATCGAATCCAACCATTAAACCAGCACTGCTAAGGCCACCACAAAACCATGTCCTTATGTGCCACATCCACACGTCTTAAAGACCTCTAAGGATAACTCCACAATTTCCCTGGGCAGCCTGTTCCAATGCTTGACAACCCTTTTGGTGACGAAATTTTCTCTTATAACATCCTAACATCCCCCAGTGTAACTTGAGACCATTCCCTCTTGTCCTATCACTCATTACTTAGGACAAGGGACTGATCCTCGTCTTGCTAACACCTCCTTTTAGGAAACTGTAGAGTTGTTTTGGGGGTAGGGGGTGGATGGTTTAAGCTTTGTTAACTGTTTTCCAAACTATCAACAGAAACACTTAAGGATTTAAAATTCACTGAGACCTCTTGGATTAAAAGCTTTCTACAAAATAGTGGCAATCTATATATTTGAGATATGTGCTTCATGGGTAGAAATAAATCGCCCTTATGGATAACTTTCCACGAGGAATCATGTCCACACGGCAAAACATTGCTTCGGATGGTCAACATGAGCTTCAGATGCCTGTACATAAAGCGTAAAGTCAAGTGAATCCATCATGTAAGGTATAACTCAGCAAGCACAGCCACAAGGGAACCACATACAACTGTGCTGGTTGTGTCCACTCTGGTCCTCACAAGCTGGCTCAGGAGCAGACACAAGGACAAGATGGGCAGATCTGTCTGCTCTCTACTTTCAGGAGTGTCCCCCACTGCCTGGGGAAACTCCTGCAAGAAGCCCACCAACAGCCCATTGTGCCCACCTCATGCCCTCAAACCCACACCTCTGTCATACTGAAACCACCCCAAAATGCCAGGCATACCCATGCACATCAATGCAATCCCATATATTCCAAGATAAGGACCTCACCTCCTCCCAGTATCAACCTGCAGATTCACTGAAATACAGCATGGCAACTGGTTTTACTGGCTGGTGCCCCCATAAAGCAAGGGCATTCTCATCTCCAGGTAAAATTCCTCCTGCCCAGAAGCATGACAGGTGCTTCAGAGAAACATGGATATAACCCCAGCACTGCCAGCGCTCAGAAACAAAAATAAGACAAATCTGTATTAAAGTGCCTCATTATTCAGTGAGTGGAGACATTAACATGCAGACAAGACAGAAAGAGAGGGAAGAGGCCACTCCATCAGAGCTCCCATCAATCACCATGGCACGAACAGAGCTGACAGCTCCATTAACTCTGGCACATGCAGGTCACGGGCCTTCCTGCCTGCTTGCTTGTTTGTTTGTTAATATGTTATCAAACCTCATTTTGAACAAAAGTACTAAAACATGGTAGTTTACTGGTTATGCAAACAGAATGTTTTTTTAGGAGATGCTTAAGGAGCTAGTTGGAGGAACAGGGCTGAACAAGGAGTTTCCAGCAAAACTTTCTTTTTACTATGAAATATGTCTTTGATTCAGAAAAATAATCAAAGTGCCCCATGTTCTCAATGAAAATGTAATATTTTTGTTGGGAAATGTACAGTACTTACTAGCTAATAATTTCTATTCTAATATTCTGGGTAGTTTTCACACAAAATTTTTCAGTTATTAGTGGTTTTGTCCAAACATGTCAAATTATCTGATTTTATTTTTTTCAAGAAAAGCTGAAGAGATTTCTCCTGAAATCATCAATAAGCATGGACATTTTTATTTTTACTACCAAAATTTTCAGGATGAGGTTATGTGGAGACCATTGTACTACTGGGATGCAGAAATGGCATGGAAAAAGCATGCAAAATGGTAAGTGAAACAGCCTGCATACCATGAAATTGGACTGAAATTCTACAAATAAAAGACAGTTGTTGCAGAAAAGTAGTGTTTAAGGTTGAAGGTAGCCAATTCCAGCTCTAGCCATGAGCTCACAGAGTCCTAGCCTCCAGGCAGGTATATGATTTGAAGGAGACCAGACAGTGCTACAAATGCCAAGTATTCACAGAAAACACAAGCAAATCATAGCAAAAGCATCTGGGATGCAGCTTTTCCTGTGTTTTTGTGTCAGTCAAGCTCATTTCCAGATGTGCAGATAAACCATTCATGCACAGAGGTTTCCTAAATCCTGAAGACAGCCTGTAGGCTGTGTGTAGACTTGTTTCTGCATATAACACAGCAAGCAGGAGACCAGAGAGCCTTGGCTGGGAGCACACGCTCATAACACAGGAGAAATTGTAGATTCGCCAAATGCAACCACCTGAGGCCACATTCTGTTTTGGGACAGGTCAGCCCCACTGGTGTCTGAGTACTACTGTGGGATTTTGTATCCCACCCCCTCAGAGATTGCACAGCAGTGGAGCTGACCCTTTGGGTTGGACTCATAGCTATTGCCTCATGCTAGAGCCCTGCAGAAGTGTGTGCACAAGGAAGTGTGCTTCCAGTGTAAATCAGTTCATTTCTCCCACATGAATTATGCCTATTGACAGAACCACAGAATAAGCTGAGATGGAAGGGACCCCCAAAGGTCATTAAGTCCACCTCCTGTCCCTGCACAGCACCACCCCCAAGAGCCACACCATGTGCCCAAGAGTATTGTCTAAACGCCTCATATGGCTTCCCCTCATAGCCCCAAAATGATTGGGTTTAAAAGACTACAACAAAATTAAAACTAACAAAAACAAGCTAATGGGCTGAGATGAAAGATGCTGTATTTCTTCTTTGAAGGACAAGCGTACAATGCATTCAGTGACCCAGAAAAACATACTGCAACATCTAGGTCTGTTTGTTATGAGTAAATGTCATGAGAGGTGAAACAAGGAGAGGTCAAGTCTTCGCCTCAGACAGCTGGAGGAGGCACTGTGTTGTGCTGTGAATGCATTTGGAAATAATCGCCAGCGAGGGGAAGTCTTTTCTTTCTGGTTCTCATGAGCCTGAGGGCTACAGGACATGAAGCTGTCACAAGTCATCATCAACACACCTGCAGTGTGTATCAGATGGGATCACTGAAGTCAGTGACGTGGGCCTTGGTGTTTGGGGAGTACCCCCCAGCCATCTCTCTTCACCACCATACACCACTCACCTCACTGCAGCAGGGCTTCCTCCGTTTGTTTCTATGGATGCTCGACTCTCCTGAACGAGTCTACACACAAAACCAGGATTCTCCTATTGTTGCCTCCACCAGAAACTGAAAGAGGACAGGTCACATGATGGCAAGAACACAATGCCGTGGTGAGGAGCTGGACCACAGCATCCACTGCGTGTGTGCTATGGGAACAAGGGGATTGTATCTCCTGGGGAGGGAAGACAGGGTGAGAAAATGCTTTTTCATAGCTGAAGGTATCTGAAATGTCTAAAGCCAAGTGATAGAGTGGTGGCTTGTTGTGCAGACAGGTCACAGCGTGTGGACATGACCTGCATAACCACTGCCAAAAGATTCCCCAGGAGGAAAGAAAAAGTATCCATACTGTCAGCAGGCCTAACTCTGCTCTCAAATGCACTGATGTTAAACCAAAGTAATTGAGTCTGAGCCCAGCAGAAATCAATGAGATCACTGTCAAGTCCAATGTCAAACACACACACACTTACAAACTTGCCCAAGAGATTTTCATATTATCCTCTGTGAACTGAAATCTTCAACATTTTCATTCCATTTCTGCAGAAAGTCTTGCTGTATCTGCCTCTTATCAGCATGTGTATAATGCTGTGAAAACCCACAGAGCATTCTCATGTCAAGATTACATGTGTGTCACTCATGTGCATAAAGATCTTAAAATTACTGATGTTATACAGAAAATACTGCCTGGGTAGCAGCTTCCTTACAGCCCAGGAAAGCAAGCAGTTTAGCAGAACCTTGAAGTTGCTCTCAACTGCCTGTAGGGGAAAAGCCAGCCATTACCACGCCCTTGGGCAGTAACATACATCTACAATAGATGGCATCAGGCTCCAAACTGGCCATCAGAGGCTAAAACTGGGAAACACCAGCTGCCTCCTTAGCCTGTTTCATGATTTCCTACAAACAAGACTTTTGTACAGGACAAAAGTCAGGGCAGCTTCCTGAATTCACACACAACAGTGTTCCTTGGCCTGTGGTCCCACTCAAGGTTCAGCTGCAGCAGAGCTGGGTTCAGCCCCTCCAATCTGTCGCTATATCTGTACGCAGTCGCTCCCTAACCCGGTTGTGTCAAAATGATCCAGGTTGGCTTTCTATTTAAAAGCATGGAGGGTTTTCTTTAACCCAGATCATTTTGACTGATTTAGGTTAGAGAAAGACTACATGTGCAGCTACGCTTGCAGACACCAACCCCCAGCAGTGGGGACAGCGCCCAGGCACTTTAAGCCCGGCTTGGGTTCAAAACCTTTGAACCCAGCTCAGCTGCAAGCCAAGTAGCACATCTGGCCACAGCTGTAGATGCTGTAGTTCAGGAAAAAAAATGGCAAATGAGGCTACATTGAGTGTCCTAGATAAACTATGGAGTGTAAAAAGTTAGGGTATGATTCACAGGAAACTCAGAAACTCAGCTTCAGATTCCATTATCACAGTTTAACCTCCCCCTCCTTCCCCCTTCCAATTCTGGTACTAATGGTCTTCATTTTTCAACTAAATTCTTCATTTTAGAGTGACTAGGATAAACTTGTTAATACTACATAGCCACACACCAAGACAGGCATCCCACAGTAATTGAATCACCTCTCAAACCAGAGCTATGTGGGTATTTATTTTAGCCACTCAACTCCAGAAATGTGAATTTTAAAATGGAAGCACACTAGAAGAGCTGAGAAGTTTCTCTCCCTCAAGAAAAACTCCATGTGTTACCTGTATGGTAGCAAGGCAGTTCAGCTCTTTCTCTTCCTCTATGCTGGCTGTGGTTACACACACCAGAGCCCTTGTCTGGTTTCCCAGGCACTGGCAGAACTCATAAAGGATCCATGCAAACATAATCTGCAATGCAGAGTGGGAGACAAACAGTTTTGCACCCTTCTTTTGTTCACCCACGAGAGGCACCAGACTTGTGACCAGGATCACATTTGAGTCAATGTCAAAAATAGCAAGACTCCAAGAATCTGTTCCCCAAGTTTCTTACCTAGGCATGCCATCCCATATCATCTTCCAGCAATCTCTGCTACCAGCCTGACTTGAGAGTCAGATCATGTCTTGCTGCTGGCTAACATAGCTCTAGAATAGGAAATTACATTTTCTTGTTTCACAGAAGTTTGGTTAAACTGAACATATTTGGTTTTGTAAAATACATCAAGATGAAAAATGTTAAGTGCAAAATACTAAATGTTTCTCTTCATTTAAGAACACAGGGTCTAGTAATCCAAAATTTGTTTGGGGATATTCTGAAGGATTAGACTCTTCAGATTCATTCAAAAAAAAAGGAGAAAAACTGGTTGCACATATGCTTCATCATAAAAGTATTTATCTGACCTACAGCCAAAACCATTTTATCTCTGTAAGCAATCCTTAAACACTGCAGAATGCATTCACTGCTTTCATTACCAAATTACTTTTTAAGAGTTCAGCAGGTAATTGAAGTTCCAAATGTCTTAAAATGGTTTGGCAATGCTGAGATTTCCTAGTGGACCTGCTATCCAAGAACTTTAGAGGGAAAAAATCAGCTGGATACTAAATATATACCCTAAAATAAGATGGATTCAAATTACACTAAGCTGCAAGCTTTTAAGGAGGGAGAATGTTTTATATGAGCAGTAAAGCTCTGCTCAGAGGAGGTTCCATGATGCTGACACTTCAAACTCATATTCAAAAAGTCCTGTGAATTTTTCAAAGACACTACGTTGGCCTAAATCTGTTCCTACTGAACTCAGGGGCTGTTAATTTTGACAGAAAACTAATTAGGACAATGCTGTCCCATATACTTTGTACTATTTAGCAGACGACTGTTAAAAACAGAGGGCTCTAAAAACTTTTTCCTAGATAAAAACCATTTTGTTTATTACTTTTCCAATTTGCTCAGCAGGAACAGTGAAAGGAATGGGCCTAAATCTGTTCCCCACACCGAAGTCCTGTGCATTCCCCCAAGGCTGCGGTGCTCGATAGCAGGGGCAGGAGGGCCGTAAGCAGCACAAAGCCTGCAGGCTGGGCAGGCATCCACCAGCTCCAGAGGTCTAATGAGGACTCTTGCCCCAGCTACATCAATAGCTTTTGGCAAACCATTTTCTGCCTCAGTTCCTCACATTTATGGAGTGGAGATGATGACAGTGTTCTGTGTTTGTAACTGTCATATGCACTGCTTTAAGTGCTATTACTTTACAGGGCTTTTTATCCACAGCCAATTATCCACCTCTCAGAGGGAAACTGAGGCATGGAGCAACACTAATTGCCTAACGTCATCCAGTAGGCCAGAGCAGAAGTAGGGTCTTCAGAATTTTACATTATCCTCTAAACTTATCTACAACCTTGGTATTACAAGGCAAAAATTAGTTTGCTGTTTGTCCAGCACTGTCAGATGGCACGATACTTGCTTACTTCTGCTAACACTGCTGTTTAGCTGGCTTGTTGTTGCTCTTGTTCCTGCAGAGAAACGTAATATTAGATTTGTAAAATCACACTGTATGCGAAGACACTGGGATGGTAAATGCAGGATTACTGTCTCACTGCAGGCTCCAACAGCAGGGACAGCCGGTGATGATGAGGGCTGCTCACGGGCTAACACAAGAAGCTTTAATGATGACAAGGGGGAACATAGAACAAGAACACCAAGAGCTTTACTTTTCACAGCAGCGATCTTTTCTCTTAGGATTACTCTAAGGCAAAAAAATCCTTGTTCTGAAACGGATCTGTTTTCACAGCAAGGGGATAACTGGTATTCAAGATGAACAAGAGTAACTGAGGAACCTTCTGGTCTGGCATAGATCAGAAGAGGTGAGATGCATAAAATTAAAAGCCTGGATTCCCCTATCCAAATTATGGTTCCCACCCAAAAAGGTACAACTGTTTCACCTTATGGGGATGCAGCACTCCTTATCGCTTTATGCCCGCTTACTGACTTACTGCTGAGGCATTTCTATTGCAACACTGCCACTTGTAAATGGAACTTGGGGATACCCACAACTGTAGGATGAACGTTTCTGGCTGCACCTAGATTCACTGACACCAGGAAAGTAAACCCTCAGAAGTATCAATTGAGCTGTCTGACAGATAAAGCATGCCAAAATTTTCCTCAGGGAGCCTCAGGAAAGTTACAGATACAGAAGCTCAAGAGCTCTTGTTAGAAGAGCTTGCAATTCAGCTGCTGCACCCTAATTTAACCCTATAAGAACATGACACACAAAACAGCAGAAGAGGGCTGAGATATTGGGAACTCAATTCCAGTCAGCACCAGAAAAAGCACCCGTTGATCTGGGATGCTGGAGACAATCAATGCGTGCCTTTCCCCTTCTTTTCATAGCAGGTGTTCTCTCACAAGTCCTATCAAGCAGTGTAAGTAAGGAAGCTCCGTCTGTCCAACACATTGTACTTAACCATTTATTGAGTTCTTTAATAACAATAATGTCGTTGTAAAATAACATTTTCCAGCTCCTCTCGTGCTGCAGACCGCGGCGCACTTTGCCATCTGAAACAATGAGCGGTGACGTGCCGGGCCTGTGTGCAGCTGGACAGGAAGAGCTGAAGATCCAAGGAGGTTTCCTTTGGGCACAGAGGCTGGGGCGTGACGCAGGGGAAGCCCGTGTGTTCCCGGACGGCTCTGGGAGCAGCCGGGAAGGATGGGGTGCCTGGACATGGTGTCTGCATGTGCTGTTCCTGACACAGCTGCCAGAGACTGTGTTTATTTCACCTTAACTAAAGCAAGGGACATTATGCAAAACAAGCAGAGGTGCTAAGAATATGAACTTCACACTGCAGCCCTATGGAAGAGTCACACATTCAAATCACCTCTCAAAATGAAAATGCAGCAATTCATGCAGTCAAATTCAGCAACTACTCGTGCACACCAGCATTGAAAAGCATAACCACAGAGCAGAAAAGTGGAAAAGCAAGAGAAGAATATAGCTACCCCAAAAGGAATCTGGGCAAGACATAGAAATGCAGCCTTCTTTTCCATGGGAATGCCTTATTTGCACCAATAGCTTCAAAACTCAAGCCCTACCTTCAAAAAAAGTGCACTTCTAATATCTAAGTGCCAGTTAGGGACTCAAATGGATGGGTGCCAACAACAGAGCCCTTAGCACATATTCATCCATGGAGGATATCTAAAAATCCCATTTGTCAGCAGAGCCTTAGCAGGACTTCAGTAGGATAAAAACCTCCATGACAAGTCCTAAACTTACAAATTAACATATTCATTTACTTATCCATGTGTAAAAGTGTGTCACTTAGACAGTTTTCTTGAGCATCAGTACCTAATCCAAAGCCATCCACTACAGCTTTCCTGTTTGTTCCTGGACTGAGAATCAACGCAAGTTACTTCAGCACGATTGAAATATTGTGTAGAATTATACAATAGAAATACTGAGAGAGTTTTAAGAGACTGAATACAAGGTTTATATTCACTCCTACATGCTGAATGCGTCCCACAAGGAAGTACAAGCCCAGGCTGGTGCTCGCCAAAATCCCACTGTAAAGCTCCTGTGCCACCGATGTTAAGAGAAGCTGTGCAAGGACCTGTCCAGGCAAGGCATCAGGGACTGATTCTGAAACAGCCCCTGGCTTTCTTGATCAAGGTTGTTCAAATTTCATTCTCCACTGTAGTTGAGAGGTCTGGATGTTTGGTGTTATAAGGTCTTTATATAGTACCTGTATCTGTAACTCTATAACAAAGTTAAGGATGAATCTTGTGTAAACTCTTTTATAAAATCTTTGGTCATAGAGGATTTTAAAATATTTTTTTAAAGATAGTCAAAATAAGCATAATAGTGTTTCATAAAAGATGAGAGTCCCAACCCCAGACTTGAAGAGAAACAGGACAGCCAAGAAACTGCAATGTAACAAGTTTTATTTTCCTCAGCAAAAGATCTGCAACTTTCCACTATTGACACAGGATTAAGAATGGAGAGAATAATTTGGTACTGTCTGATACAGGAAGCAGATAGGACTGCAATGGCAGAACAGCACACAGGGACACTCCTGTGGTCCAGGCTGCAGCAACGTAACACGTGAGTGCTCAACACCAGTTCAAATCAGGTCATAAAATCCAATTCATCAAAATAACCTTTTAAAAATAGATTGCTACAGTTGGTTTCCTCTGGAATCTAACTGCTTCAGGCTCCTGCCTGAGCCACTGTTTGCAAGGTGTCCTCACACCAAAAGGAAAAGTAATGTCTAGGGAGGTTTAAATGCAATTGCTGGAACACTTCTCAGGGAAAATACACACAGAGACTGGAAGAGCAAAAAGGGAACCAGGAGAGGAGATCTCTCCAGAAGTCATTAGCTGCAGCTGCTAACATAGCTGCATGTCAGATTTACAAAAAAAAAAAACCCCAAAACCAACAAAAACCACCAAAAAAACAACCAAACAACCCCCTTTGTCCTGCTTGCACCCTTACGTCTCCCCTCCACATTACCCTATTAGTTTCAAGATTTTCAGTTTAAACTGTATAAAGTCTCTGTTATGACCATCTGAAATTCAACTACTGTGTGTGCAAACAGAGATCACTGCACATCCCAGGAGCAGGACAAGAGGAAAAGGAGTGACAGACTCCCTCCATAGCACTCTCTCATTCAGTACAACTAATTGGAGGCCCATTTGGATTGGGGACATCTCAAAAACAGAGCCAGGGCATGGGTTTGCTACTTCTTGTCATGAGGGGCACAAAACTGAACAAAGGATTTGAGGTGCCTCCCCAGTATCAAGTATAGGGGATTAATCACTTCCCTGGTCCTGCTGGCCATGCTATTTCTGACACAAGCCAGGATGCCACCAACCTCCTTGGCCACCTGAGCACGCTGCCAGCTCATGGCAGCCCTCACAGTGCTGTGCTTTGCACTGGTAGCTAGAAAGGCGTTGGTAACACATCAGCGTTTTGGCTACTGCTGAGCAGAGCTCACAGCACCAACACTGTCTCTCCCACATTCCCTCCCCTACCAGTAGGCTTGAGAAGGGACACAGCCAGGACAGCTGACCCAAACAAACCAAAGGGATATTCCATACAGTATGGTGTCTGCTTAGCAATAAAAGCTAAGAGAAAGGAGGAAGAAAGGCAGTCATTTGTTATTTACGACTCTTGTCTTCTGGAGCAACCATTATGCACACTGAAGCTCTGCTTCCCAGGAATTGGTGGCATGATGCCTGCTCATGGAAGTAGAAATTAAAATATTTTGTTTTCCTTTGTTTCTATGTGCAACCTTTGCTTTTTCTTTATCAAGCTGCCTTTATCTTGATCCATGAGGGGGTTTTTTCCATCTTATTTTCTTGCCCTTGGCCTGAAGAGGAGAGTGACAGAGTGGCTTGATAGGCAGCAGCCAAGGTCAACCCACCACAGCCATTTACAGGGGGAAGAGAGCTCCCACATGAATCTCTACAGGCCTCAGACTGGTGACCACTGCCAGTGCTATACCTCCCACAGCTTCTGTCTCTAAAGATAACTTCCAAAGAGGAAACTCTCTTTTGTCTATACATTCCCAAAGGAAGACGGAACGTGACTTTCTGTTGGTCAGTGTGAAAATTACTCTTTGGAGTAGCACCTAATTAGATGTCTCCACAGTTGCCTCATTCACATGGAGAATGGTACTGGGCAAACAGAGGTGGGACATGCAATCAATCAGTGTTCTTCAGAAGGCCACAGGCATTTATTCTACCCAGGTATTTATTCTACCCCAGACAACGCCATGTTAAGCAAACATTTGGAATAGCAACACACAGGTTCTGCATTTGCTAGATACAGTCCAAGAGGAAAATGTATGAGGAAAAATTACACCAAGAAAAGGAAATCGTATACTATGGTTATAGCTCTATTAAACTCAGCTGTACAAAACCAGTCAGGAGGTACCATCCCACGCCCCAAGTAACTAACATGCTCATGGGAGACATCCACAACATAAACTTTATGGTAGGGCAGCTGACTCTGCAGCAAAAAGGAACCTGGCACTTGTAAACAACAACAAAGCAGGATCAGAGCTGTAAATGGCTCCTGACAGCACTCTCTTCATGGAGAGATCTCTGTGAAATATGGAATACATTAGCAAACCTGGGCTGGAAAGCAAAGCATTCTTAGGTAGGTGGAACTTTGTAATAGCATGTCATTAAATCTCTTTTACATTTAGTATTTAATAGATGTAACTTTCACAGCAGCATGCTCATTACCAAAAAGGCACAGAGACCTTACCAAACAGCAAGCAGAACAGACCCAGAGCCCAAGTGCCTTTTTGTCAGCGTTTGGGTACCACAGTGATGAGCAAAATCATGTGGATGTCTTAACACATTGAATTGGAAATATCATTACTCTGCTACCAGTCTTCTTTGGCCCTGTCCCCACACAAGTCTGTCAGCTGAACGTGGGCCAAAATTTCTGCCTGTGTCAATTACTGTAGTTCTTCTGCTGTCACTGGCATTGGGCCATTTTTTATACCAGCTGTGGCTCTGACCTACATATATTTAAAAATAGGGTCAAGTGTAATAAAAATCTTAAAACCATTTGACTTCTTGGAGTGGACATAGGCAAGGTGTGTTAATCTCATTTCCAGGACTAAGGCCAAGAAGTACAACCTCTCTGAAGTAGGACACCTGCACCCATATATAGGCACCCATACCAAGTGGTTTAAGAAGAGATGAGAGTTTGCACATCTCTCTGATTTCACTTGTCACTTCAGCATGAACTTTTGAAAATCCTAGAGTAAAAAGGGATTGGTGTGCTTTTCCTGGCCTATGCCCTGCCAACAGAAGGTGTAGCCATTAAGTGCTTTGTCAGGGTTTGCTCTACCACCAGGACATGAATTTCTAAAGAACATGGGCACCAAGTCCATACAGACTCAAGAAAACCACTTACTACAGCTTTGTGCTTGATTTTCCCCTTTTTGTCAATGAGACTTCCCTATTTTACACAAAGACTGCAAAACTCAAGAAAGTGTTCTGAAATGCTGAACTAATTCTGTGTATTATTTCTAATTACTGTTATCTCCATTACCACTGCACAACAAGAGGAGCTGAGGATGGCTGAGCCAAGCAAAGAAATTATTGTTCACCCTGATGTATGTCAAGCACTTCGGAGGTGGATGCTGTAGAAACTTTCCCTTTGTCTACCTGAGAAAGAACCTACCAGTCACTTGGTTTGAACAATTGCAAATGAGCATCATAAGGCCCCCAGGCTGAAACATGGTGATGGAGCTGAAGCTGGAACAAACACTGAAATCAATCCCAATCACAGCAACCAGGTCTAAGCTGCCAGTAACACCTTACTCTACAGCTCAATGATGAAGACAATCAGCTTTAAAAAAAAACCAAAATCTTTTCCTATTATAAGGACTTATATGCTGGGAAGTGTCATTTTTACAAACTCCCATTACCATATGGATCAGTTTCAATTGATTTAAACTCATCCAAACAACGGGGTTTCCCCTCCTGCTTTAGCATCAGAGGTGTTTTAAACCAAGACACTGTTAAAAACTTTCTCCTGGCTCAAATAGTTCAAGACCATCTCATTAGGGATTTGATAAATAACCTGAAGCAGCAGACAGATTACAGACTAGCAGGAATCTGTAAGAGATAGGTGACCTATTTAACACTCCAGCTAACTTTCCAGCAAGAGTGAGTTGAATAGGAGCAAGCTGTTAACAGGAGATTCACACACCTTAGATCTAAGTCCTCGAAGCTCACAAGATCATTACTATTTACCCGGTAGGCCTGACTTTCTCCTTCGGACTAAATTTATCTGAATGCTTCAGACTGACTCAATTAGCATCACTCCTGAACTCTCTGCCTCGGCACAGAAAAGCAGAGCAGGAAAGTTAAATTGCTGCAGAGTGGCAGTCAGATCCAAGGAGGTCGGCTCTCCATGACATATTTCTGTGAACAAGAGGCATTAAACATGAAGCAGAACACACAAGGATTTTGGCTCTGTGTCTTCACTTCATATGGAAATGCCTTCTCTTCACAGCATCAAAGCAAGGCAGGCATCTGGTACACCACTATTAAAAGACTGCAGTGTGATAATAACAGTCTTCAACGGTGAGGGAAATCTAGAAGAGAAAACCTTGCTATTTTTCCTGTCCTTTGTCATAGTTCCTGTGGCTGCCTTACCCAGTCTGAGCATGGAACATGCACAGGCTTTGCCTGTTCCTTCCTTTCACTATGTACCCAGGCAATCTTTACATTTTTTTCTCTAGTGTGTTAGAGAACCTACCTTTGGCTTTCTATTCCAAAAGCTACAACTCCAATCAAACCTCTTATTGTCTCATTCCTGTGATTTCCTCTGGCTTCTGACCTTCCCCACACTGACATCATCTGCTTCCCTTCCATGGAGGATGCAGGCTGTGATCCCTTTCTCAGCCAAGTGCCCTCCAGTTCTGAAGTGCTCTCTTAGGTAACTTTATGGCATTCTTCCATGCTTTCCCTACAGTTTTCTCATTTCTTCGCTATCTTTCTGCTTGTACCTTATTCTCAGCCATTTCTTCTGCTCTGCACCCAGTGCTTGACTCCATAACTCCTCAGGCTTGTCCTTCAGACATGTTTAAAAACAAAAGTAAAACATGAATCTTTGGTTAAATGAATTCACAGTCCACTTGACAGGTTTTAGCATAAGCACTCAATGGCAAGGATCATCTTTTTGTTCAGTATTCCTACAGCATCTGCTTCAGAAGGAACTAATCAGTGACTGAAACAGCAATACAAATAACAAACCCTGGTAGAGAGCCATCATAGCATTATGACAATATCGTAGGTCCTACAGGAGGACAGCCCAACTGGAAGTTTTATTGCATTCACTCACAATTTTTTTAATATTCTCAAGCACCTACAGCTTCAAAAGCTGTGCAGACTGACAGGTACAGCACTTGAAAGCCTGCTGAAAACCAAAGGCAACTTGCTGAAAGTTTTCATCTGGAGTCTCCACTACACTTGTCCCGTGGGAAAAGGCAGTAGTAAACAGTGGAAGAGAAACACAGTCCAGATATTTCCACAGAAAGTAAATCTGCTTCTACAGAGAACTGCATATTTCTTGCTAGCTATTATTTTTAACCTCTTGCAGATTTATTTTTACTACAATTTAAATGTACCTGTTATATGCCATAACATTATTATTATGGGAGACACTAAAATAGCAAAGTATTCTAGGTACTTGATACCATTTTGCAGAACAGGCAATTACAGTTAGCAATGACTTGACTGCTGCTCACTGCAGCAGCCACCAATGCTTGTGACCCCCCCTTTCAGCCTTACTTCTTATAGCTCCTCTGTGGAGTTACTCTCAAAGTCATGATGTGCCTTCTCTTGCTGTTTAACTGGTTGGGGGGAAGAAGGGGGGCAGCGAGAGGAAAAAATGAACTAAAATTAATCCCATTTATTAGGATGAACTTCTGATTGCTGCTGCCAGGCTGTGGACACAGCTTTGGGGTCACAGCCCACAGCTTGAGGCCGCTGAAACCATCAACTAAGCCCTACACATCCCATACCAAAAACTACCTGGGATACCTTAGAAGCATAGAACAGTTTGGATTGAAAGGGCCCTTTAAAGGTCATCTATTCCAACACTCCTGCCACAAGTAGGGACATCCTCCACTGCCTCAAGTTACTCAAGAGTCCCATCCAGGCTTCCAGGGATGGATCATCCACAACTTCTCTGGGCAAACAGTTCAAGGGTTTTATCATCCTCATCATAAAAAAAATTCTTCCTTATCTCTAGTCTGAACCTACTCCCTTTTACTTTAAAAACGATGCCTCCTGTCTTATTGCAACTGATCCTTTTCTGAGCCTTCTCTTCTCCAGGCTGAAGAACGCCAGCTCTCTCAGCCTTGCCTCAAAGGACAGGTGTCCAACTCCCCTGATAATTTTTATGGACCTAACCTCGAGGCTTTAATTCAGTTTTTCACTAAACTGTTTTAAATAAGCTAAAGTTTGTTTGAACAAGGGTCTCAGGCTTTGGCTTCATAAGACCAAGAGAATACATTTAAATAAATAAATTCCATCTTTGATAATCAGCTTAGCTTTTCAGTGCTCCAACACTGAGGAACATCTCTTCTTATCAAGTCAAGCTGTGGTAGATCATAACTTTCCACTTACAACAAACACAGCTGGCAAAGCTCTTTGTGTTCAGCTTGGATGCTGTATGGCACAAGGGTCTGACATTGACTTACAAGACTGGTGAAAAATATGCACTGCTAATTTTCCTAAGTGCCATGCCAGTACCTCTGGGGGCCATGCATTCACCTACCTTCCCATACGGTAACAGGATTTGTTCCCAGCTAATAAAGTGAACTTCACATCAAGCGAGGAAAGACTTTAGTTAGGATGTCCTTCTTCATTACTGAATGATATATTCATGGCAAAGCACTAAAGTTTATAACATCTTTAAAATATATTTTTTCCGTAGTGTGGGGGATACAAGCCGCTAATCCCTGCAGATCTCCTTTTTCTCCCCCATTGCCCCCGTGGTTTATCATGTCCAATTAGCCATCTGCCATGCCCACACTGCCATACAAAAGAAGCCCCCTCTCCTCCGTGCAGCCCATCAGCGGGGTATTGTCCCTGCTGACAAACAAGAATCAGACACTATTGTTTCCAGCTGACGATGCTGCTCCCAAAGTAGGCTGCCAGTTGCCACTAAAACAGCAGGAGCACCAGGGTACGCTCCAGGAGCCAGGAACCATGCCAGCAGCACCGATATTACCGGGGAACCTACACAAAGCACTTTTTGAGATATATCTATAGAGAGAGAGATACAGATATAGATATTTTCTGATTTCAGGTAACAAACCAACCCTGGCCAACAGCTGCCCTTTCTATTGCAGTTGCACTGGAGCATGCCTGACCTGCTGCCTTTACTGCTTCACCAAGCAGTCACCTGGCAAAGAAAGGGTCACAGTCCCCAGAAGAGAGCAACATCTTGGAGTCAAATCTTTCCTTTTTATGTTTTTATTATTATTATTGTTATTATTTTAAAGATAAAGCATGTCTTCTACCACTTCAGCACAGCTAATTCCACACACCAAAACTACCCTCCCCCCACCCAAAAAAAGTATTTTAAAAACCTGACAACTCCACTGTGTCTACATGGGTACTAATTATGTAATGAGTTTAATTTAATTTCTCTCACAAACAACATACATTTACCCTTTTTCCCAAGGCCACTTCACTAAAAGAAATGGCCAGAGCAGCTGGTCTGCCAGTCACCAAGATGTTAAATTGATGATCACTTCCTCTTATTATTCTCAGCAAAGCATGATGTGACCTTACACTAAAAACTACAGTGTGCCTAATTATGGTAGATTTGTTCCATCAGTGAAACTGAAATGCTGGTTCATATAATTAAGGTTACTAAAAAAGGAATTCCATTTTAGTTTTAAAGATAATTTGTTGCCTTGAAGTGGAAGTGCAACAAATTAGACCTATGTACCTGAATGTTTTCATTTTGTGCAATTTGAAAGAAACTAAAAGCACTCCTAGATTTTAGTTAGAAAGCCACATTTGATAAGATACAAAGAACCCCAATAAACCACAATTTATTCTGGGAACTTGTTAAAGAAAATGAGGAAACAAAATGAATATTTCTATTTAAAAGCAGAAACAGAATTATCTTCTAAGCCCTTGATTAAGTAACAGAAATTACTTAAACTTAAATGTTTTAAATATTTAACACTCCAGCAACATACATAGTTTCAATATACCACTTTGAATGTTCACTGAATAGTTCAAAATAAAATAAATTTAAAACAACTGAAACTAATGTGAATCCACAGAAATCCCATAGGTTAATGACTTTCACAATGACTTATAAACAGAGGAAAGTCTTTGCCCTGGATTCAAATACAAGGATCGTTCTGAACCAAATATGACATACGACATGAAAACTTAGATATTTTGCCGAAATGTTACTCCATCCCTAGCACAAAATGCTCTAAATCCCATTTCAACACACTGCAGGCCACATATCACACAGGTGACTGACTTAAACCTAGATTTACGATTGCCATTGCAGTGCCTGGGCCAAGTTCTGTTTTCAGTTACATCTGTGAAAACTCCCAAGCAATTCCTCTGAAGTTCTCTGGATCTGTACAGCAGTAACACAATCCATCCTAGAAGCGAGTGGGAAAGAAATAATTCAAAATATTATGACTTCTTTTTTTACAGTCCTTTACACTTTAAGGCTCTCCATTCAGACAATCATATTTGACTTCTCTTTTCATATCCAGCTCTCTTTTGCAAAACGTGTGTTGGAATATTCCTTGTTATTCTTGCCAGATTCTCTAGGCAAAATTCCCCAAGTGGCAGAGTCCCTTCAGTTAAACACAGGGTGCATGAGCCATGGAAGGCTGTAAAACGGGAGTTGTTTATCCAAAGAAATATTAAAAGCAGGACACCAGTCCAAATCAAACAAAAGCACAAATGCCTCTAAGTTGTTTCATGACTTTAAGTTCCAGCCGTAAAAGGCACACCAGTATGGGTTTATAAGGCCTAATACTCCATAAGTATTTTCTTTGATGTAACTATGAAGTACTTAAAATACCACTGGGTACTGTATGGTACATGTCACCATGGAGCAATAAAGCTGCTATACATCCATAATCAGCCTTTCCAGAGACCATAAGGTCACAGCAGCTGAAACAACAGAATACTTCATTCCCAACCTTCAAGTGGCCCAGAGCACCTGTGCAGCCAGAGGACTCTCTACAAGGTTCTTAACATGGGGGTGTGCCTGGAAATTACAGCAGAGAAAACCCACCAAACCCATCAAAGCTGCTCCCACTTTTAAAACCTCATGTTTCCCCAGCAGGTTATTATTACGGGACTTGATAAAATACAGTAGGGGAGGCAGGTGGTAGGAAAGAGTGATAGTTGTATTTGCCTGGCCAGGTTGGATACTCACTTATATCCATGCCACTCATCATTCCAAGACTCACATGGCCATCTAAATCCACAGGTAAAATGGTCTACACAAGCACTAGGAGGGTTCCTCTTTTGTAATGACTTCAGGAGTACATTTCTTTCAGAGTTTCAACCGAAAAACACAGTGTAGGCAACAGGTCCGCCCCCATAACTTCTGTAGGTGCCATATCAAGCCTTATTACAGTGCCCTTTACTAATGTCTGTGGTTTTAGCTTATGTTCCCTATTGCACCTTGACCTGGAAATCAAGGATTGTGAACTTCAGTACAGATGAGCTCTGAACAGAAGATGGGTGTGAAAGGCCTCTTCCTCTGGAAGTAATTATGTTCAACATTAATGGAATTAATATCAAATAGAATAAGTATCTTCCTGCTGGCCTATAACACAATGCAATCTCATCCAGAATAAACACATTGTAAATAACTATCAGATATCATCCCTGTTGCCCTGTACATACTTCTGAATGAGAAGGAAGAAAGTAGTATGGGAAAGAAATGCGCTTCTTAACATAAATCACTCATTTAAATTGCTTGCTTCCATCATCAGACAAAAAGAGATCCTTCTTTTTTGCCACAAGACCCCACAATCCAGCAGTTTCTGCCCCATTTCTCAGCAGCAGCTGCATGGCAAGAGAGGCAAGAGGGCAGTCATTCCCACCAAGACCTCTTGATTCATCTATATGTCCTTTCCCATGTCTACATGAAAATTCCTGAACTAGCAGATCTGCCTCAGAGAGTCCTGAGGTGGAGGAGATGGGACAACCACAGGGCAGAGCCACGCAGCCTTCCCCACGCACTGTGGAGGCCTGGGGGGACCTGGGTTCCCACCTGTAGGGAAACAACTGTGCTCCTCCCCCATGTCAATCACATGAAAAAATAAAAGCCACCTACGTTAGACAATAAAGAGAGAAAACAACAAAACCCATATTCCTGACAGGGTCAGGGGTCAAAGCCTCCAGAGAGTAGTACAGATTTTGATTAAAAGCATCACCTCAAAGAACACAAGAGCTTTCCAAATGGTAGGACAGACTTGACAGTCTTTCTTGCAAGAGAGCCTCCTTTATCAGCACACATTAGCAGAGCAGGCCTTATGAATTATAAAGTCTCAAGGTGAGGAAGCCAGGCATCACACGCACACCTCACCCCTAGTGACAACTCAATTGAATCAATTTACCTGCTCTACAAGAAGACACTTGAGTCCATCAGCCTCGAGGAGCACTTCTCTGCTGACATCATTTCAAGCACATCTTTTGACCAAACAGCCTGGCCAATGCCAATCATTTTAAAGGTATTTAATAGCTAGTCACTTGTGCACAAATGAACAACACTAGAAGTATAGGTGGCTGAAAAGCAGAGAGCAAACAGAATAATTCATTGCATCCAAAGGAGATAGAACATCGTCAATTTCCAACTCACTCACAGGAAGCATTGATGACAAAGTCGGCATCTTCATATCAGACATAATCAATGTTATACTTAAGTGCCAGAAAAATAAATTAGAAAATAAACCAGTACCTGCTAGCGCATAAGAAATATTGATGACTACTTTTGCTAGTAATTGGTAGTTTGCTATATTGTTCTGTCACTGACCTCTACAAATACTTACATTTTTGGTAAAGAATTTCCTTATGTGTTTCACTCCTGTGTCCAAAACACACTGCAGAAATTACTGCAGCTTAAGCAGTAAGCTAAAGCTTTTTCTCTGTGTCTGTATTCAAGCAATATCTCTTATTTGTACACTTTGAAAGTGACTCACTTTATGTTTGAAACTGTAAGTATTTGGATTCTATTCCACACAATAAAAAAGTTTCAGCACACATTAAATACAGACTATTAAGAGTTCCAGAGAACCTGGTCATATTTTACCTGTCAAATAAAACAGACTTAAGAAACTTGGTAGGGCATACCTAGGCATAAATTTGGTTTTTTACTCAAACAGAAGCTCAAACAGAAGCGATAGACATGCAGAAATTGCTGCTACAATTCAGCAGATGGTGTTATCCTAGAAATCAGAGCTGGAGACAGCAATAGCAATTTCTGCCCTTCATGTCCCTCTTCTTGTTAATTTTTATCCCAATTACATGGGATTGATTCTCTAAAAGAGAATTCCTGAATTTCTTACTGTATATATCTGATGGTGAAAGTTAGATGAGTCCCTTTCCTGCCTGACTCCAGGGAGGTTTTAACTGACTGCCAGCATCAACTACACAGTTGTTAAATCCACCCTTTTCTTAAAAGTCATTCCTAGTTCTCATCAGTATAAGCACCAGAACAGACCTTCCTTTATTACTTCATGTTAATTTCTTCAGTCTGCCTTTCCAGGTACAGCTCAGAAACCTGCTGTCTCAGATGTCCCCGCTGATAAGGAACGGGTACCTTGAGTGTTTAGGTGCTGCTCGGGGAGCTGCTCTGAGAGCAGCGCCACTCCCAGCATCAGCCTCTTCTGCCGGTACCAGGGAGCAGCCTATCGATCCTCGCGGCTCCGCGCAAAGCCCAGCTGGTTGCTAAAAACCTCTGAGAGCGATTCAGTTGTTTCGACTCCGTTTTTTTTAACAGAGAATGATGAGTTCATGCTTTTCCATGTGGTAACAGTGAATCTGGGAAGAGTTTAGGCTGCTTAGTATACACTTGAGTTATTAGAGCAGCTAATCTTTAAACCATATAGATTCATTTTTTATTTGATGTGAGCATGTAAGACAATGGTTATGCTTTACAAATCCAGAACACAAGTCAGGGCAAGGTATAAAAGAAAAAAATCTAGTATCAAGGGAAAAAGAATGCTAAGTCAATGCAGGTCTCTGTAGCTATTACAAATCAGACCCCATCTCACAGTCCTTACTCCGACAGGATTGCTATTGTCAGCCGGAGAGGTGTGGGAGTCGGGACACGATTATTCTCCCAAGCCCCACATCAGCTGTTCTCTCCACCATCCATTAAACCCAGTTTCGCAGAGGCACAACAGCAGTGCACAAACCCCACAAGTGAAGGGACCCCAAACAACACAGAGAAGCAACAGAGTTATTTCACACAAGTCATACCTGTGCTCCTGCTTTCCCCATTTCTCAGGGATGTTGCCAAGCCACTCTAACAGCAGACAGCCAAAATTAATTACTAATAGTCTGGGGTTTTCCTTCCACATCATCTTTTTGGACACAAGATGCTATGCAATGGTGCAAAAACAAGAATTTTGCCATCTTTGATGAAGCTTAAGGTGAAGCAGACAACCATCAGGGATGGCCTATGCATACATGCTTCAGTGCAAAGATAGGACCTAGGCACCTCTCCCAAGGCCAGATTGCTGTGATTTTGTTTCCTCAAGAAGCAGAAGCATTAGAAGACTCTCTGAAATCTCCAGGCTAAATGTATAATGCAGGTTACAAGTGTGTTCACGGATCTACAGGTGAAATTTCAGGCGAAGGAGGCAGCTTGGGAGAAATGTCTAGCCACATGGCTCCTCATGCTTTTCCCTCATTTAGGAACACTTTTTTATATAAGCTAGACATATTTAACTCTCTCTAAATTCAATTCTGCTAACGTGCTTATGTTGAGAAGGCAGTGTCAAGAGAAATGATTCAGCTTTGGGTGAAGGAGGGGAGAGAGCGAAAAGGTAGGGGGGAACCTTAATTAACACGTTCCTTTTAAAAGGAAAATTGGTGGGTTATTTTTCTTTTCTTTTTTCTAACAAATCTGTCATTGTTGAGACTTAGGAAATTCTCTTGTAAGCAGGTAGGCTATCAACAAGGCAAATATCCTGTGGCTTAATGACTTGTGGATCATAAGATACACACAGCCAGACCTTATTACATTTATCCTCTAGATCAAAGCGTTTTCACATAAATGGGGTGCAGTTTACCATAGCAGGGAGCTGCTGCAGGCCTTCAGGATTTTACGTCTTTAAAGTTTTGGTGATTACATAATCGCTTTTTTGTAACTGGAGCTCAAAGCATTGTGTGTAGCTAATGAGCAGGTTGAAGAAGGAAAACAGCTGAAAAACAGTCTTGACAAACAGCTGTGGCAGTAAGTGTCAGTCCTAGCCCAAAAGGGTCAATCCCCTTATGAAACAAGTACTTAATCCTTTACAATTTTAAATTAAAAATCTACCAAGAAGATTATAAAACTTTCTTAAGATTTTGACGGGGGAGGGAGCGAGGGAGAAGCGGGGGTGTGTCAGGCAGACCACAAGTTGCTTCAGCTGAGATGCTCATCCTGTGCAAAGCCATGTTTCAGAGCTGGGGGCTCCCACACAAACACCACCTCACAAACGGGTGATGATGCAGTGGGGACCCCAGCACGTACCTATTGCCCACAAAATTTAATTAACCACTGCTTCATTAGCAAAGGCCCCCTACGCTCTCCTGTAGTCCAGCTACACTTTGGCTGCACTTCAGCATCCTCTGAATCGGGAGAGTGAAACACAGGGCTCTCACCCAGCCCTGAGCTACTTAGCGAGCCCGTCTCCGCGAGGTCAGCATCCCCGGCCGGCAGCGGGGCTGCGGGCGAGCGCTGCCCAGGGCGTCTCTGCACTCACTCACTGCCCACCCGAGGGCGGCAGGCGTAGCGCCCGGCGCTTCGCCCGGCTGGAGCGGGGCAGGCGGGGCAAGCAGCCAGCTCCTCTTCCAAATACCAGCCGGTGCCCGGGTGGCCGCCGCCGGCCGGGGCGGGGGCCCGGCGGGGCCCAGCCGGCGCTGCTTCCCGCGGGGGTGACAACGCGGCAGCTCTCCCCGAGCATCCCCGCGGGGCTTTTGTGCATGCTTGGGGCGGGGGCCTGGCCGGTCCTCTCCCGAGGCGGTGGGAGCGCAGCCCCGCGGTAGCATCCTCCTGGGGGCGGGAGGGGCGACGGGGGCACGGGCGCACCGCGAAGCTGCGGCGGACAAAGCGACGAGGCAGGCAGGGACCCCCTCCATCCCCTCTTCTCCCCTCCCCGCGGCTCCGCTGCTGGC